>ML822790.1:11700-50370 GCA_009831015.1 Picea engelmannii
TATATAGTTTTTGGTTTATTAAATTATTATAAATTTTTAAAGTGGAAAATAAAAATTTGGTATTATTGATAGAATTTTAAAGTGTATCAATATTATTATGTGTAAACAAAATTTGTTTGGATAAAATAATTTATTGGCTATATGTAGAGGTAGAGTTCCACTTTTTTACATTTAAAAAAGGAAAGATTTTAGCCAATAAAAAACAACATGAGATCATATTGTCTTAATCATATTGTCTTAATTGGTAACTAATATCCACTAGATAATATAAGCATCACTAAGCCTGCTAAAAAGAGTTTATATGATAGAGATAATGTGATATCCAAAAATACCTAACTTTTAACTTCATATATAAAACTGGATGCTAAATCTGGTTACAATTTAACCTTGAAACTAAATCTAGTTACAATTTAGCCTCACTCATGATAAAGTTTTTAAGAACTTGGATCCTAAAATCTAGTTACAATTTAACCTTATATACAATAAAGTTTTTAAAAAATCTTCAAATACTTATTGAAAATAAAATCACATTTTTGAAATTTCATAAACTTTTTTTTTTTTTTTTACTTTAAAATATTGATGTGAGAAAATACATATGTTTTGACAGAAAATGTCAAACACTAAAAAAGCAAGTGTGATGAGTAGTAAGCTTAGAATCTACTTTTTAAAGTGTTAGTTGGATAATGCTTAAAGGATTTATGGATTAGTGGATTATGTCTTAGTGGGTTAGTAGTATCAATCATAGATAACTATATTGAATTATAGTTTACCATATTCAACCATAATCAATCATAATTAACCATAATAATTAACAAATTAATGATTAAAAAACATTAATTAATTGATTGATTAATAATTAAAAGATTTATGAAGTTAATAAATTAATAGGATTGTGACTTGGTGGATCTAACCGATCTAACACTTTATTGTCACATTTCAAACAAAATTAAAAAAAAAACTCTACTAATATTTTTTTCTTCCAATTAACTCTAACAAAACTATTTTAATTATGCGGATGGTAAATCTTAAGGATAACTTGTCAACTAATGGACAAGTTTTCTAAAACTATCTTTGTCATTTGTAAAAATCCTTCTGCACCAAGGAGCACGCAGAAATATGCAGACATGTGAGCTAGTGATTTCATTCCAAACTCCGTCAAATCGAGGGTACCTTCTGTTATCCGCAAGAAATAGAAGTGCAGAACCATAAACAAGGGCATACATATATTTAAAACCAGAACAATATAAATTATATCCATGCATACATTAACAACTCAACAATTTTAGGACTTAAAGATATGTGAAAGAATACTTAAAAGTATAGAATAACATAGAATGCATAAGATCAATCCATAAGCAAACAAGCGTTCTTATAGTCCATGTGAACAACATACATCTCCACTCGAAATAGTTCACAACAAAGACAACCTCACACGTAATTCTTCTTTCTTTAGAAAACTGACCCTAAGGGCTTATCAATATTCATTAACAAAGTATAAGTTCTTGAATTAGTTCTTGAAGAGACATACAGTGCCCATAGCAATCATATCATTAACTTGCACATAAAAACAATGTCATGATATAAACTGAGTCATCTGGGCCATTCTTCCACTCACATCTGTGAGATATGGAAGAGCATCTGCCCTTAGAATTTAAAACATCAACCATGAGCTATTGGACTATTCTTCTCAAGCATAGAAGAATAATTGTCCCGATTTATGAGCCTGGACCATTCACCTATCTGGGCCATTCCTCCGGCACTAAACAAAGTGCAACCTGGAGAGAATGAGTCTGCCCTAGGGAATGCCTATCCCTAATTGTTGAACCTGAACCATTCACTTAACTGGGCCATTCTTTCGACACTAAACAAAGTGCAACGTGGAAAGAATGAATTTGCCCTAGGGAATGATTATCTAGACCATTTCCTAAGGAAATGATCGAGGTGAATTTTAGTGGCCACCCACCTATTCCACTTGTACCCCCACCATTGTTTCTTTCAGTTTTTCAGTTTCCTTAATTGTAGCACAATTTACTATTTTTGACAGTTTTTCGGGTCCTGAACTTCCAGAGCCGTTTTGAGGCCCTAAACGACGTTTTTTGGGCACCAAACCTACAGAGAATATGAGTCCATTACTAACTTGATATTGTTTGTCAACAATTTATTCCTCAAATAGATCTTTCTAACGATGTATCATGTGCGTCAAACGGAGATAATATGCCAAAGTTACAACCCCAGGAAATTGATGTACCAATTTACCCGACGAGGTCCATATTCTGGCATTTCATCTCCTAGGGTTAGGTTTTTGGATGTTTAGGGTTTCCATTGTTTTTAAATAATATATAGGCCTTCGAGCCTCATTGTAACATAGATTTCAGAGGCCTGTAGCCACCACATCTCTTCTCAAAGATAAGCTACCAACGCCCTAGCTAGTTTATTTCCATTTTGTCTGTAAACAAGTTTCAATTATTTGATATTAATGAAATGAAGTGTTATTTCCGCTGCATCTTTGTATTCATGGTTATTTGTGTATTATGTTGTGTTCCTGCATAAATTCGGATCAGTGGTATTAGAGGGGTCTGCTCTTTATCGATCCTTCTTTGCATGTCTCCAACGAGGTCGGGGTATAAGGAGTTAGGGCTTGATCTGGTTGAACCTTTGCAAGATCAGCCTCGCAAACCCCGACGACCTCCCATGGGGGACGAAAAGAAGGATGAGGGAGCAGGAGATCCTATCAAAATATTTCTTGAGGAGGCCCTTGAAAAAAAAAGTAACGCGATGATGGATAACTTCGCCCAGTTCCTTCAACAATTGCCCATTGGTGGCGCCTCTGCATCTAGCAGCCACTCTGGAGGCGCAATCCCTTTTAAGGTACAAGTAAACTTTGACATTCCCATATTTGATGGCCAAATAGATGCAAACGCCGTAGATAGATGGTTGAATCTATTAGAAGGATATTTCTCGGTTCATGACTTTTCCGACTGGGAGAAGATTATTTTTTCACTGCTCAAAGTCGCCCCCCATGTCAAGGACTGGTGGGAAACCTACAGTGAGAAAAAGGAAGAGGAGGAAACCGCTATGTTCTTGGTCGTACCCACTTGGAATTCTTTCTGAGACACATCAAGGAACAATATTATCCCATGGGGAGCTATGAGGACAAGTACACACAATGGACTATGCTATGGTAGCAAAGGGATCAAGATGTGCATGAGTTGATGAATTTGTTCCATACCTTGCGCACAAAGTTGGGTATCAAAGATTCGGAGAAACATTTGGTGATGAAGTGCCATAGTTGTCTGCACAGATACATTCAGGAGGAAATGGAGTTCCTTGACATATCCCCTCTTGGTATGGCATACCGATATGCTGCCAAGATTGAGCAAAAATTCAAACAAAAGAAGAGAGACTTTGGATCTACGAATCAAAAGCAAGTGAAAGGTGCCCCCAAATCATAGGACAAAGGAAAAATCCAAGGCACGGTGGCTCAAGACAACCTACCAAATCTGCAAGCAAAGAACAACACCGTGAAGCCAAAGAAGGACACAAGAAAGTGGTGTGAGTTCCATAAGAGATCCATTCACAACACAAGTGAGTGTGGGCCAAACAATCACTAGTGGCCGAGATGAGGGCTTCTGAATCAGATGCATGCTCTGACATTGAATCAGAACCCGAGAAGGGGAATGACAGAGGGAATCAGATTATCGATGCAGATCCCAATGCCACCGTTGCCACCATGAAGATCCAAAAGGAAGAACCGGAAGATCCAGAGGAGGAGGAGCGTCTCTTCCACTCCCAAATGTGGGTAAAGGGTTCCCCACTACAGTTCGTTGTCGACAGTGGGAGCCAAAAGAACCTCATTTTAGCAGAGGTCATGAAGCGGTTGGGCTTTCTGACCACAACACACCCACATTTGTACACCATTGGGTGGCTTCACCAAGGACGGGATCTCCGCGTCAACCAGTAGTGTCACCTTCCCTACAGCATCAATCCCTTCATCGATGATGTATTATGTGACATTTCTCCTCTTGATGTTTGTGATGTATTATTAGGCCAACCATAATTGTGGAAGTGACATGCTGTGTATGAGTCCCGACCTTGCGATGTTATTGTTACCTTGGGAAATAAGTTTTACAGGATACCAGAGGTACCACCTCCTGTCGTTATCTCTTTGGTTACTGCAAAACAATGCAGTAAGCTCATTTCCAAAACTGGAAAATTTGTTTTCCTGATGATCCACCCTCAGGGAAAGAAGAATATTGTGACCATGAACTCCAGATAGGGATCCTCTGCACAACAACAAAAAATGGACAAAGACATGGAGGAGTAATGGGACATCTTCACCTTGCCCGCAGGGGTGCTTCTGCACTGTCAGGTCAAACACCCCATCGATCTAACCCCAAGTGCATCGTTGCCCAATGGACTGATCTATTGACACTTTTTTCTGGAGAACGATGAAATCAAGAGGCAGATCCAGGAGCTGCTGGAGAAAGGTCACATCCGGCCAAGTTCATCGCCCTGTGGGAGCCCGATCGTGTTGGTGCAGAAGAAGGATGGGACTTGGAGACTCTGTCCGGAATAGGTACCCAATCCCACGGATTGATGACCTTTTGAACCAACTCAAAGGGGAAATATATTTCAGAAAGATTGACTTGAAGTCTGGGTATCACCAGGTACCAATCGAACCGTCCGATGTGTGGAAGACTGCCTTCAAATCCAAGGAGGGCCTTTTCGAATAGTTGGTCATGCCTTTCGGGTTGACGAATTCTCTCGCAACCTTCATGAGGCTGATGGACGACATCTTGCGGCCATTCACCAACTAATTTGTAGTAGTGTACTTGGATGACATCCTGATATTCAACCAGACTTGGGAAGAGCACCTCCACCACATCCGACAGGTCCCCCAAACACTGCGGAAACACAAGTTGTGTGCCAATTTGGTGAAGTGCACTTTTGGCATGACCCAGGTTTAGTATCTAGGATACATTATTGATGAGAGTGGGGTGCATGTGGATCCAAAAAAGATCCAAGTCATCCGGGATTGGCCAGCCCCGATCACTCTAACAGAGCTTCGCATCTTTCTGGGTCTTGCTAATTTCTACCGCAGGTTCGTGTTGGGATTCTCTCATATCACTTGGCCCTTGAGTCAAGTCACCAAGGGAGGAGTGAAAGAAAAATTATTTTGGTCGGAATCTCAACAAAAGGTGTTCGTAGAATTGAAACATCACCTCTGTTGTACCCTAGTGCTCACATTACCAGACTTGCAACAACCATTTGAGATCGAGACAGATGCCTCTGACTATGCTATTAGTGCAGTTCTTAATCAACAGAGGCATCCAATGGCATATCACAATGTGATAATGTCCGAAAGTATCCCACTTATGAAAAAGAAATGTATTCCATTGTGCAGGCTTGCCGACAATGGAAGCATTACATTTTGGGGAAGGAAACAATGATCCACACACACCACCGACCCCTGCAGTTCATACAGACACAAGGGAAGTTGCAGAACGATCACCATCAGAAGTGGTCCACATATCTGCAACATTTTCATTTGAACATCAAGTACAAGAAGGGAAGCACCAACAATTTTCTAGACTGCCTCAGTCGACCACCGACCGTGGCGATAACCACCATGCTCAACTCTTGTGGGCACGAAACTTTTGATTGGCTGCTCCTTTACAAGAGCGATCCAGAATCCGGCCACACATACAAGACGCTCTTGGAGGGTAACCGAGTTCCAAATTTTCACCTCCAGGATGCACTACTATGTCACCTAGGACACCTTTGTGTTCCTTCAAGCGAGTGTGCCAAGATGATTTGGGAAGTGCACTACAGTCGGGTCGTTGGGCATTTCAGGGTCTAGAAAACAGTGGTAGTACTGCAGAAATATTTCTATTGGCCAAACCTTCGACAGGATGTCGGGAAGTACATCAGATCCTGCACTTCCTGCGCCATTGCCAAACCGAACATCAAGAAGCAAGGACTCTATACTTCGTTGCCTACCCCTAGTCGTCCTTGGGAATCCATCTCGATGGATTACATGTCGGGCCTTCCTTCTACTAAGCATGGAAACAACTGTTTTTTCATGGTCGTCAACATATTCTCGAAGATGGCCATTATGGCGGCCTGCAAGAAGAATATCACAGCAGAAGCCACTGCTAAACTCTTCTTTGAACGAGTGTGGGTACGCTTTGGGATCCCACGGTCTATCATCTCAGATTAGGAATGTAGGCTCCTCAATACATTTTGGTCCAGCCGCTGGTCAATGTTGGACACCAATCTCACCAAGTCCACAACTTTCCATCACCAAACTGATGGCCAGACAAAGGTCGTCAACAGGATGATCGTACACATTTTTTGCATGTACAACTCAAAGCATCCACGCACATGGGATGAGAGCCTCCCCTATGTATAACATAGCTATAACCAGTCCCTCCACAGCTCAACCGACCACATCCCATTTCAAGTAGGCTTGGGATTCCGTCCACTATGTCCCATTGACGTAGCCATGCCCTTTGCATCTCCCCAAGATGATTCGGCTCATGTCCCGTATGAAGCTGCCAAGGCAAACAACTTCATTGAGTGCATTCATCACATTCACCAACAGGTTAATGACATATTGGACAAAGCCAATTCTAAGTAAAAGCAGCGACATGATCAACATTGGGTGCAACACAACTTCCAGGTGGGCGAAAAAGTGTGGCTACATTTGCAGAAGGAGCGCCTCGCTGGACCCGATCGCAAGCTTCACCCGCTCCAATATGGGTCATACACCATAACCAAGGTTGTAGGGGACAATGCCTTCGAGTTCAGTATTCCACCATTCCTTGGTATGCACCCAGTGTTCAATGTGGACCGCCTTCGGCCCTACTTTCCACCTCTACTAGACACATCCGAGATGGCAGAACAACTCACACCAACAGAGTTAAATCTAGACTGCATGGAACAAGCCACAACTGATCGGATTATGGACACACATATCAAGAACACCCACCAACAGAGGATCCAACTATATTGAGTTTTCAAAGCAGGCCAACTCCTTCACCAGGGCAAGTGGCTCACCATGGACCAAGTTCAACAGAAGTTTCCTCATCTCATGGAGGAACTCAACTCAATGGGGACCATTGCTTCCTAAGGGGGGAAGAATGATCCAGGTGGATATTGGTGGCCACCCTCCTATTCCACTTGGACCCCCACCATTGTTTCTTTCGGTTTCCTTAATTGTAGCACAATTTACTATTTTTGGCACTTTTTCGAGTCTTGAACTTCCAGAGCTGTTTTGAGGCCCTAAATGACGTTTTTGGGCATCAAACCTCCGAAGAATATGTATTTGTTCCAATATTGATATTCACTATTAGAAATGTAGTTCTCAGATAGATATTTCTAATGATGTATCATGTGCGTCAAACGGAGATAGTATGCCAAAGTTACGACCTCGGGAAATTGATGTACCAATTTACCTCGACAGGGCCCATATTCTGGCGTTTCATCTCCTAGGGTTAGGTTTTTGAATGTTTAGGGTTTCCATTGTTTCTCAATAATATATAGGCCTTCGAGCCTCATTGTAACACAAAGTTCAGAGGCCTGTAGCCTCCACATCTCTTCTCAGAGATAAGCTACCAAGGCCCTAGCTAGTTTATTTCCATTATGTCTATAAACAAGCTTCAGTTCTTTGATATTAATGAAATGAAGTGTTATTTCCATTAAATCTTTGTATTCATGGTTGTTTGTGTATTCTTTTGCCTTCCTCCATAAATTTGGATCAGGAAATGACTATCCTGCACCAACCTCCAAAACGGACCATTCTTCGAAATTTCTCACAACTGTGAACTTCGAAAGAATGACTGCCCGACGAGGCAAACCATTCTTCTTGACCACTACTGAGAGTGATTGTCAAGAAGAAATATTGTCCTAGACCATTCCCCCACACTGGCCAAAAGGGAAATCATTGTCTATGGTACATCAACAATCTATCAAACCATTTTCATTACTAAAATAACCGCCTGATCTGGACCATTTTTCAAACTGGAAAATGCATGTCCGTCAGAAATCTCAAACCACTTTCCGAACTGGAAAGGAAATACTCATCCTGAACCATTTTTCAAACTGAAAACTGATTTTCCATAAATCAATAACACATCATTGCTCCCTCCCAACCTGGGAGTCATCTCTTCCCTTTTCAATAAGAAAGTCGTCTCCATGAGCTCCAACTTGTTTCTTGAGTACGGAAATTTTTTCGTCTCGGACATAGGCTTTACCAAAATATCTTCTTATCTGCTCATCTATGGAGATATATTGGAGAAACACTTCTCTTTTCTGTACCTCATCATGGATAATGTAATGCTTCATCTCAATGTACTTCGGTCTTTCTGGAACACTGGTTTTCTCTGAAGGCTTCATGTAGCTCTGATCATTATAATATATCATGGTTGAATTCAACACTTTTGTTTTCTGCTATCTCATGAAATTGTGGCAAGGCTCAAACTGTAACATATCCAAGTGTCACTTCTTCTGTCATCATGAGAGTTTGTCATGGATTAGCAATCCATCATCCTAGACTTATGAGTAACCATTCTGATACAATATCTCTGTTATAGAAAGTTTTCATCACACTTTTGTTGTTCATTGGAGGCTCTGCACCAAGTTGTCTTCTTCCATCTGCATACAAGAGTCTCTTTTTGGTATACCTCAAAACCTTGAGGTAGCTCTACATACGCTTCTTTGTTAAAATATTCTATTGAGGAGAACAATCCTTACATTCATCTTATGTAAACTCCAACCCATGGATACTATGGACGATATAATAGCTTAGGTAGAGGTATGTCTGGCTACTGGAACAATCTATCATCATAGTCTTCTCCCTCCATCTGGGAGAACCTCTAGTTCTGAATCTCGCAACGCTTCCATTCATAAGATCATGGATGTGGATGGACAACCAGGGATACTTTAGGGCTTCTTTTCGAAGAAGACTTCTTATAAAGTCAAACTGAACACGTTTTGTTTTTCATGTTTACTACCATCAATGGGAACATGGATAGATACTTCATAATCCTTGATGGATCACATTATTTAGGATTATCTCCCTCTTAATCCTTGCTTCATGCATGCATGTATGCTCCTATTTTGGAATTATATAATCGACTCCCTCCATCTAAGAGAGTCTGTCTGCATCCTTATTTCCTTCTACAAAGTGTCACAAGTATTTTCCTTTTGATGCTGACTTCTTTTGGATTTTACTTCTTCCAGGTTTCTTCGAGTTTGATTCTAATTTCGGATTATCTTGCAGTTATAATAGCTTCCACAAGAATTTTTACCAAGGATTGTCAATGTACTTCATCTTTTCATGTGTATTGCTTGTCTTGTAGTCATCGTGATAACAATCCTTATCTTGTTATTCTTCCATAGGTATTGTTTCTCTTTGAACATCTTATCTTCTAAGAAATAGATATGCAAGATATGTACATAAACTATGTAAACATGGTATGTACAAGAACTATGAAGAATATTGTTACCTTGTCTTAGAAGAAGAAGTTTGTTTTATCCTGCTTGGTCTTCTTTGAGGGTTCCCTTTCTTCAGCAACCGATTCTTTGTGTGTTTCCTCCCTTTTCTTTAACTCAGGACAATGATTCTTGTAGTGAAGATATTTTCGACAATTGAAGCATTATATTTTTGACATATCTTTCTCTTGATTTGGTTTCTTCCTTGAGCCAAACTTCTTTTTATTCCTGAATTTCTAGAACCTTGCTATGAAGGATTGATCAACGTATTTCTTTTGGGGTTTCTCTTTTGTAGTAATCCTTGATTCTTCTTCTACACAACAAGTCCAAAGTTCTTCAAATGTGGGATACTCCTTCCTTGTGTTCATGCTTGAGGAAAATGCATCCCATGTCTTGGGAATACCATTGAGTACTATATTTACCAGTTCATTCTTTGAAATGATTTCTCCAATAGCTTGTAATTGATCTCTTAACTGAGATATTCTCACAAAGTATGATGTTATGTTGTCATCATCATTCATTTTCATCTCACGAAGCTCATTCTTCAGACGCATTACTTGTCCAATGTTTATGACTGAGAAGAGGTTAGTTAGGGCATCAAACATCTTCTTATATGAGTCAAGATGGGAGATGTAGGGTATCAACTGGTCTTTTATAGATCCCACTATGATACGCATGGCTTGATGTCACTATATTTTAACTTCTCCATAACTGCAACGTTTTGAGGTTCCTTTGCTTTTCCTTATTCGAACTGTGGTTCTACGATATTTCCTTTCACGATATCCAACACTTTATTCTTGGCAAGGATGAGGTCAATCCTTTTCTTCCATGCTCTGAAGTTAGAAGCCCCTTCTAACTTGTTTTTTGACTTCATAGAGCAAGTCAAAATTGCTTTGACTTGGTCAACCCTTGATTTTGACGAAAAACTCAAACTTGACATCTTAGCTTGCTGAGAGTACCAGAGATGGGCCATACTAGGGTGCACTAGGATATCCAGAAATTAGTTCAATATATTCACTTAAGGTGCCTCAACAAGAGGGTTAGGGATTCGTTGCTGCTGCAAAAACCAGTTGCAAGTGCAAATGTAATTGAGCAAATCCTCCCAATTTATCTTCCAGCGGTTAGATTGTCCGAAGATAGTGTGGTCCCATAACCTATTATAAAGTAATGGATGTGCTCATTTAACCATAGACAATATAACAATATTGTCACCCAACCATAGGTCGAAGCCACCCTCGAGCACCTTAACATTGACAGAGAATGATTCCGGAAGAAAACCAATAGCCAACCAAGAAAGATAACCAAGACTGATCAGAAAGTCCAACCATAACCAATAGAAAATCCAATCCTAAACCAAGAATACAGATTGCAATAGCTGTCGGCTGCAGCTGCTCCTCATACTTGCGCACTTGCCTAGTTTCTGCCACTTTTTCACTGCTAAAATTTCGAACTGCAGTGTACAAAATGAGGTCTGGCTACTTGTATTTATAATGTTTCCTGAGTTGTTTGGGCTGACTTCTCATTCTGGAGGCTAAATACTTAATATTAATTATTTTCTTGAGTCGACTTGTCTTCTAGGGTTAATTTTGATTCTTTAGGGTTTCTTCTTGCTTCCCGGAATATTCTATTCTTGTCAGGGTTACACGTGGAGGTAAATAGCTCCCACAACTACCATAATATCAACACTCCCTCCTAGCTAGGGAGGTATAGAAGGAAATGGTCTTGAGTATAAACATATCATTCAATTGGTAGCATCATCATAGTCGTACAGACTATCTCATGATTAGATCACGAGCACCATCATCACTATCAATGTCATCTGACAGCATCAACTGCATCATCTCTCGAAACCATTCCATCTGAGTAATTAGACATGATGTTGAATAATTCACTCACTCCAAACAACGATACAAGAACCATTCTTCTAATCCGAGCATATGTCCTATAGTAATAGTTATTCCAACATATGTTGGAAGCTACCCCATGGGATACAAGGACTACTTTTCTAATCCAAACACACGTCCTAGAAGAATAAATGTCCTAGACCATTTTCTTTCTGGAGAATGTCTGTCCATCAGTACACTGACCATCCATCTAGCTGATAATCATTTTCAACACTATTGATAGTCTACATGGCAATCAAAACAATGTCATTCAATAGAACACAACTGTGTCTATCCATAATAGTACACAACTACAATCCAGTGGTACACTACCACACCAAGTAGCACACATCTACTTAATCAGTGACACATAGTCACAACCAGTGGAACAAATCCACCATAGTAGCATACATCTACTGTCCAGAGACATATAGTATCCATAGCAATCATATCATCAACATGCATAGAAAAATAATGTCATGATACAAACTGAGTCATCTGGGCCATTCTTCCACTCACGTCTATGATATATGGAAGATCATCTGCCCTCAGAAGGTAAAACATCAACCATGAGCTACTGGACTATTCTTCTCAAGCATAAAAGAATAACTATCCTGATATCTGAGCCTAGCCAATTCACCTATCTGGGCCATTCCTCTGGAACTAAACAAAGTGCAACCTGGAGAGAATGAGTCTGACCTAGGGAATGCGGCCTATCCCTGATTGTTGAACCTGGACCATTCATCTAACTGGGCCATACTTCCAGCACTAAACAAAGTGCAACCTAGAGAGAATGAGTCTACCCTAGGGAATGACTGTCCGGACCATTTCCTAAGGAAATGATTGTCCTGCACCAACCTCCAAAATAGACCATTCTTCAAAATTGCTCACAACTGTGAACTTCGAAAGAATGACTGCTTGACGAGGCAGACCATTCTTATTGACCACTACTGAGAGTGATTGTCAAGAAGAAAGACCGTCCTAGACCATTCCCCCAAACTGGCCACAAGGGGAATCATTGTCTATGGTACATCAACAATCTATCGAACCATTTTCATTATGAAAATGATCGTCTAATCTGGACCATTTTCCGAACTGGAAAATGCCTGTCCGTTAAAAATATCAAGCCACTTTCCGAACAAGAAAGGAACTGCTCATCCTGGACAATTTTTGGATCTAAAAAATGATTGTCCATAAATCAATAACACATCAGTGCTCCCTCCCAACCTGGGAGTCATCTCTTCCCTTTTCAATAAGAAAGTTGTCTCCACAAGCCCTACCTTGTTTCTTTAGTACGGAAAATTTTTCATCTTGGACAGAGGCTTTACCAAAATATCTTCTTATCTGCTCATCTGTGGAGATATATTGGAGAACCACTTCTCTTTTCTGGACCTCATCATGAAGAATGTAATGCTTGATCTCAATGTTCTTCGGTCTTTCTGGAACACTGGTTTTCTCTGAAGGCTTCATATAACTCTGATCATTATAATATATCATGATTGAATTCAAGAATTTTGTTTTCTGCTATCTCATGACATCGTGGCAAGGCTCAAACTAGAACATATCGAAGTGTCACTTCTTCTGTCATCATGAGAGTTTGTCATGGATTAGCAATCCATCATTCTGGACTTCTGATTAACCATTCTGATACAATATCTCTGTTATAGAAAGTTTTCATCAAGCTTCTGTTGTTCATTGGAGGCTCTGCACCAAGTTGTCTTCTTCCATCTGCATACAAGAGTCTCTTTCTGGTATACCTTAAAACCTTGAGGTTGCTCTACATACGCTTATTTGTTCAAATATTATATTGAGGAGAACAATGCTTACATTCATCTGATGTAAACTCCAACCCATGGATACTACAGATGATATAATGGATTAGGTAGAGGTATGTCTGGCTCCTGGAACAAGCTATCATCATAATATTCTCCCTCCATCTGGGATAACCTCTAGTTCTGAATCTTGTGATGCTTCCATTCATAAGATCATGGATGTGGATGGACAACCAGGGATACTTTAAGGCTTCTTTTCGAAGAAGACTTCTTCTAAAGTCAAACTGAACACGTGTTGTTTTTCATGGCTGCTACCATCAATGGGAACATGGATATATACTTCATAACCCTTGATGGATCACATCATTTATGATTAGCTCCCTCCTTATCCTTGCTTCATGCATGCATATATGCTCTTTTTTTGGAATTATATAATCGGCTCCCTCCATATAAGAGAGTCCACGCTTATGCCTGCATCCTTATTACCTTTTGCAAAGTGTCACAAGGTTTCTTCAAGTTTGATTCTGATTTCGACTTATCTTGCACTTATAATAACTTTCACAGGAATTGTTACCAAGGATTGTCAATGTAATTCATCTTTTCATGTGTATTGCTTGACTTGTAGTCATCGTGATAGCAATCCTTATCTTCTTATTCTTCCATTGCTATTGTTTCTCTTTGAACATCTTATCTTCTAAGAAACAGATATGCAAGATATGTACATAAAATATGTAAACATCATATGTACAAGAACTATGAAGAATATTGTTACCTTGTCTTAGAAGAAGAAGTATGTTTTATCCTTCTTCGTCTTTTTTAGGGTTCCCTTTCTTCGACAACCGATGCTTTGTGTGTTTCCTTCCTTTTCTTTAACTCGGGACAATGATTCTTGTAGTGACCATATTTTCGACAGTTGAAGCATTGTATTTTTGACATATCTTTATCTTGATTTGGTTTCTTCCTTGAGCCAAACTTCTTTTTATTCCTGAAGTTCTAGAACCTTGCTATGAAGGATTGATCATCGTATTTATTTTGAGGTTTCTCTTTTGCACTAATCCTTGATTCTTCTTGTGCACAACAAGGCCAAAGTTCTTCAAATGTGGGATACTCCTTCCTTGTGTTCATGCTTGCGAAAAATGCATCCCATGTCTTGGGAATACCATTGAGTAATATATTTACCAGTTCCTTCTCTAAAATGATTTCTTCAATAGATTTTAGTTGATCTCTTAACTGAGAGATTCTCACAAAGTATGATGTTATGCTGTCATCATCATTCATTTTCATGTGACGAAGCTCATTCTTCAGACTCATTACTTGTCCAATGTTTTTGACTGAGAAGAGGTTAGTTAGGGAATCAAACATCTTATTAGATGAGTCAAGATGGGAGATGTAGGGTATCAAGTGGTCTTTTATAGATTCCACTATGATACTCATGGCATTGATTTCATTGTCTTTGAACTTCTCCATAACTGCAACTTTCTGAGGTTCCTTCTCTTTTCCTTCTTCGAACTGTGGTTTTACGATCTTTCCTTTCATGATATAAAACACTTTATTCTTGGAAAGGATGAGGTCAATCCTTGTCTAACATGATATGAAGTTAGACCCCCATTCTAACTTGTTTTTTGACTTCATAGAGTAAGTCATAATTTCTTTGACTTGGTCAACCCTTGTTTTTGACCAAAAAATCAAACTTCACGTCTTATCTTGTTGAGAATACCAGGAGATGTACCAGGCTAGGGTGCACTAGGCTATCTAGAAATTAGGTCAATCTCTTCACTTAAGGTGCCTCAACAAAAGGGTTAGGGTTTCATTGATGAAGCAAAAAACGACTGCAACTGCAACTGTAACTGAGCAAATCCTCTCAATCTAGCTTCCAGCGGTTAGAGTGTCCGAAGATAGCATGGGCCAATAAAATGTTAGAAAGTAATGGATGTGCTCATTTAACCATATACAATATAACAATATTGTCACGCAACCATAGGCCGAAGCCACCCCCGAGCACCTTAACCTTGATAGAGAATTATTTTGGAAGAAAACCAATAGCCAACCAAGGCTAATGCATTAAGCAAGATAACCGATACTGATCAGAAAGTCCAACCATAACCAATAGAAAATCTGAGCCTAAACCAGGAATACAGATTGCGACAGTTGTTGGCTGTAGTTGCTCCCCAGACTTGCGCACTTGCCCAGTTTCTATATTGCACACTTGTTCACTGTTGAAATTTCGAACTACAGTGTACAAAATCTGGTTTGGCTACTTGTATTTATACTGTTTCCTTAGATGTTTGGGATGACTTCTCATTCTGGAGGCTAAATAATTAATATTAATTATTTCCTTGAGACAAATTGTCTTCTAGGGTTAAGTTTAATGCTTTAGGGTTTCTTCTTACTTCTCGAAATATTATATTCTCGTCAGGGTTACACGTGGAGGTAAATACCTCCCGCAACTACCATAATATCAACACTCCCTCCTAGATAGGGAGGTATTGAAGGCAATGGTCTTGAGAATAAACATACCATTCAACTAGTAGCATCATCATAGTCGTACAAACTATCTCATGATTAGATCACAAGCACCATCATCACTATCAGTGTTATCTGACAACATCAACTGCATCATCTCTCGAAACCATACTCCATCTGAGTAATCAGACATGATGTTGAATAAGTCACTCACTCCAAAGAGAGATACAAGAACCATTCTTCTAATCTGGGCATATGTCCTAGAAGAATATCTATTCCAACAGATGCTAGAAGCCACGCCATGGGCTACAAGGACTACTCTTCTAATTCAGACATACGTCCTAGAAGAATAAATGTCCTAGACTATTTTCCGTTTGGAGAATGTTTGTCCATCAGTACACTAACCATCCATCTAGGTGATAATCATTTTCAACACTACTGATAGTCTACATGGCAATCAAAACAATGTCATTCAATAAAACACAATTGTGTCTATCCATAATAGTACACAACTACAATCCAGTGGTACACTACCACACCAAGTAGCACACAACTACTTAATCAGTGACACATAGTCACAACCAGTGGAACACATCCACCGTAGTAGCACACATCTACTGTCCAGAGACATACATTATCCATAGAAATCATATCATCAACCTGCATAGAAAAACAATGTCATAATATAAACTAAGTCATCTGGGCCATTCTTCCACTCACATCTGTGAGATCTGGAAGAGTATCTGCCCTCGGAAGGTAAAACATTAGCCATGAGCTACTGGACTATTCTTCTCAAGCATAGAAGAATAATTGTCCTGATTTTTTATCCTCGATCATTCACCTATCTGGTCCATTCCTCTGACACTAAAAAAGGTGCAACCTG
The DNA here is from genome assembly GCA_009831015.1 of Picea engelmannii. Classification (NCBI taxonomy): domain Eukaryota; kingdom Viridiplantae; phylum Streptophyta; class Pinopsida; order Pinales; family Pinaceae; genus Picea; species Picea engelmannii. The sequence continues at coordinate 28,197 of ML822790.1, forward strand.
GAGAGAATGAGTCTGCCCTAGGGAATCCCTATCTCTGATTGTTGAACTTGGACCATTCACCTAACTGGGACATTCTTCAAGCACTAAACAAAGTGCAACCTGGAGAGAATGAGTATGCCCTAGGGATTGACTATTTGGACCATTTCCTAAATAAATGCCTATCCTGCACCAACCTCCAAAATAGACCATTATTTGAAACTGCTCACAACTATGAACTTCGAAAGAATGACTGTTCGGTGAGGCAGACCATTCTTCTTGACCACTATTGAGAGTGACTATCAAGAAGAAACACTGGCCTAGACCTTTCCCACACACTAAACACAAGGGGAATCGATGTCTATGGTACATCAACAATCTATCGAACCATTTTCATTACGAAAATGACCGTCTGATCTGGAGAATTTTCCGAACTGGAAAATGCCTATCTGTCAGAAATCTCAAACAACTTTCCAAACTGGAAAGGAACTTCTCATCCTGGACCATTTTTCGAACTGAAAAATGATTGTCCATAAATCAATAACACATCAGTTCTCCTTCCCAACCTGGGAGTCATATCTTCCCTTTTCAATAAGAAATCTGTCTGCACGAGATCCAACTTGTTTCTTGAGTACGCAAACTTTTTCATCTTGGATAGAGGCTTTACCAAAATATCTGCTTATCTGCTCATCTGTGGAGATATATTGGAGAACCACTTCTCTTTTCTAGACCTCATCACGGAGAATGTAATGCTTGATTTCAATGTACTTCGGTCTTTCTGGAACACTGGTTTTATCTGAAGGCTTCATATAGCTCTGATCATTATAATATATCATGATTGAATTCAACACTTTTTTTTTCTGCTAGCTCATGACATCATGGAAAGGCTCAAATTGGAACATATCCAAGTGTCACTTCTTCTGTCATCATGAAAGTTTGTCATGGATTAGCAATCCATCATCCTGGACTTCTGAGTAACCATTCTGATACAATATCTCTGTTATAGAAAGTTTTCATCATGCTTCTGTTGTTCATTGGAGGCTCTGCACCAAGTTGTCTTCTTCCATCTGCATACAAGAGTATCTTTTTGGTATAACTCAAAACCTTGAGGAGAATAGTGCTTACATTCATCTGATCTAAAATCCAACCCATGGATACCGCAGACGATATAATGGCTCAGGTAGAGGTATGTTTGGCTACTGGAACTATGTAAGAAATAGATATGCAAGATATGTACATAAAATATGTAAACATGGTATGCACAAGAACTATGAAGAATATTGTTACCTTTTCTTAGAAGAAGAAGTATGTTTTATCCTGCTTGGTCTTCTTTGAGGGTTCCCTTTCTTCGACAACCGATGCTTCGTGTGTTTCCTTACTTTTCTTTAACTCAGGACAATGATTCTTGTAGTGACCATATTTTGGACAGTTGAAGCATTGTATTTTTGACATATCTTTCTCTTGATTTGGTTTCTTCCTTAAGCCAAACTTCTTTTTGTTTCTAAAGTTCTAGAACCTTGTTGTGAAGGATTGATCATCGCATTTCTTTTGGGGTTTCTCTTTTGCACTAATCATTGATTCTTCTTGTTCACAACAAGGCCAAAGTTCTTCAAATGTGGGATACTCCTTCCTTGTGTTCATGCTTGCGGAAAATGCATCCCATGTCTTGGGAATACCATTGAGTGCTATATTTACTAGTTCCTTCTCTGACACGATTTCTTCAATAGCTTGTATTTGATCTCTTAAATAAGAGATTCTCACAAAGTATGATGTTAAGTCATCATCATCATTCATTTTCATTTCACGAAGCTCATTCTTCAGACTCATTACTTGTCCAATGTTTATGAATGAGAAGAGGTTAGTTAGGGCATATAACATCTTCTTAGATGAGTCAATATGGGAGATGTAGGGTATAAAGTGGTCTTTTATAGAGTCCACTATGATACTCATGGCATTGATGTCACTATCTTTGAACTTCTCCATAACTGCAACATTCTGAGGTTCCTTCTCTTTTCCTTCTTCGAACTATGGTTCTACGATCTTTCTTTCACGATATCCAACACATTATTCTTGCAAAGGATGAGGTCAATCTTTGTCTTCCATTCTCTGAAGTTAGAAGCCCCTTCTAACCTGTTTTCTGACTTCATAGAGTGAGTCAAAATTGCTTTGACTTGGTCAACCCTTGATTTTGACCAAAAACTCAAACTTTATGCCTTAGCTTGCTGAGAGTACCAGGAGATGTGCCAGGTTAGGGAACACTAGGATATCCAGAAATTAGGTCAATATCTTCACTTAAGGTGCCTCAACAAGAGGTTTAGGGTTTCATTGCTGCAGCAAAAACTGGTTGCAATTGCAACTGTAAATGAGAAAATCCTCCCAATCTATCTTCCAGTGGTTAGACTATCTAAAGATAGCGTGGGCCCATAACATGTTAGAAAGTGATGGATGTTCTTGTTTAACCATAGACAATATAACAATATTGTCACCCAACCATAGGGCGAAGCCACCCACGAGCACCTTAACCTTGGCAGATAATGATTCTGAAAGAAAACCAATAGCCAACCAAGGCTAATGCATCAAGAAAGACAACCAAGACTGATCATAAAGTGAAACCATAACCAATAGAAAATCTGAGCCTAAACTAGGAATACAGATTGTGGCAGCTGTCGGCTGCAGCTGCTGCTCAGACTTGCGCACTTGCCCAGTTTCTGTAGTGCGCAATTCTTCACTGTTGAAATTTTGAAATGCAGTGTACAAAATGAGGTATGGCTACTTGTATTTATATTGTTTCCTGAGCTGTCTGGGCCGACTTCTCATTCTGGAGGCTAAATACTTAATATTAATTATTTCCTTGAGCCGACTTGTCTTCTAGGGTTAATTTTAACGCTTTATGGTTTCTTCTTGCTTCCTAGAATATTTTATTCTCGTCAGGGTTACACATAGAGGTAAATAACTCTTGCAACTACCATAATTTCAAAACTCCCTCCTATCTAGGGAGCTATTGAAGGCAATGGTCTTGAGCATAAACATACCATTCAACTGGTAGCATCATCATAGTCGTACAAACTATCTCATGATTAGATCACGAGCACCATCATCACCATCCATGTCATTTGACAACATCAACTTCATCATCTCTCGAAACCATACTCCATCTGAGTAATCAGACATGATGATGAATAAGTCACTCACTCCAAAGAGCGATACAAGAACCATTCTTCTAATCCGGGCATGTGTCCTAGAAGAATAGCTATTCTAACAGATGATGGAACCCACACCATGGGCTACACGGACTACTCTTCTAATCCAGACATACGTCCTAGAAGAATAAATGTCCTAGACCATTTTCTGTCTCGAGAATGTCTGTCCATCAGTACAATGACCATCCATCTAGCTGATAATCATTTTCAACACTACTGATAGTTTACATGGCAATCAGAACAATGTCATTCAATAGAACACAACTGTGTCTATCCATAATAGTACACAACTACAATCCAGTGGTACACTACACACCAAGTAGCACACAACTACTTAATCAGTGACACATAGTCACAACCAATGGAACACATCCACCATAGTAGCATACATATACTGTCCAAAGACATACAATATCCATAGCAATCATATCATCAACCTGCACAAAAAAACAATGTCATGATATAAACTGAGTCATCTGGGCCAGTATTCCACTCACATTTGTGAGATTTGGAAGAGAATCTTCCCTCAGAAGGTAAAACATCAGCCATGAGCTACTGGCATATTATTCCCAAGCATAGAAGAATAACTATCCTGATTTCTAAGCCTCAACCATTCAACTATCTGGTCCATTCCTCAAGCACTAAACAAAGTGCAACCTAGAGAGAATGAGACTGCCCTAGGGAATACCTATCCCTGATTGTTGAACCTGGACCATTGAACTAACTAGGCCATTCTTCCAGAACTAATCAAAGTGAAACCTTGAGAGAATGAGTCTGCCCTAGGGAATGTCTGTCCGAACCATTTCCTAAGGAAATGACTTTCCTGCACCAACCTCCAAAATAGACCATTCTTCGAAACTCCTCACAATTGTGAACTTCGAAAGAATGACTGCCCGATGAGGTAAACCATTCTACTTGACCACTACTAAGAGTGATTGTCAAGAAGAAAGACCGTCCTAGACCATTCCCACACACTGGCTACAAGGGGAATCGTTGTCTATGGTACATCAACAATATATTGAACCATTTTCATTACGAAAATCACCCTCTGATCTAGACCATTTTTCGAACTGGAAAATGCATGTCTGTCGGAAATATCAAACCACTTTCCGAACTGGAAAGGAACTGCTCATCCTAGACCATTTTTTGAACTGAAAAATAACTGTCCATAAATCAATAACACATCAGTCCTCCCTCCCAACCTGGGGGTCATCTCTTCCCTTTTCAATAAGAAAGTCGTCTCCATGAGCTCCATCTTGTTTCTTGAGTACGCAAACTTTTTCATCTTGGACATAGATTTTACCAAAATATCTACTTATCTTCTCAGCTGTGGAGATATATTGGAGAACCACTTCTCTTTTCTGGACCTCATCACAGAGAATGTAATGCTTGATCTCAATGTACTTCAGTCTTTCTGGAACACTGGTTTTATCTGAAGGCTTCATATAGCTCTGATCATTATAATATATCATGGTTGAATTCAAGACTTTTGTTTTCTGCTAGCTCATGACATTGTGGAAAGGCTCAAACTGGAACATATCCAAGTGTCACTTCTTCTGTCATCATGATAGTTTGTCATGGATTAGCAATCCATCATCCTGGACTTCTGAGTAACCATTCTGATACAATATATCTGTTATAGAAAGTTTTCATCACGCTTTTGTTGTTCATTGGAGGCTCTACACCAAGTTGTCTTCTTCCATCTGCATACAAGAGTCTCTTTCTGGTATACCTCAAAACCTTGAGGTTGCTCTACATATGCTTCTTTGTTCAAATATTCTATTGAGGAGAACAATCCTTACATTCATCTTATGTAAACTCCAACCCATGGATACTGCAGACGATATAATGGCTCAGGTAGAGGTATGTCTGTCTACTGGAACAATCTATCATCATAGTCTTCTCCCTCCATCTGGGAGAACCTCTAGTTCTGAATCTCGCGATGCTTCCATTCATAAGATCATGGACGTGGATGGACAACCAGGGATAATTTAAGGCTACTTTTCGAAGAAGACTTCTTCTAAAGTCAAACTGAACACATGTTGTTTTTCATGGCTGCTACCATCAATGGGAACATGGATAGATACTTCATAATCCTTGATGGATCACATTATTTAGGATTAGCTCCCTCCTAATCCTTGCTTCATGCATGCATGCATGCTCTTCTTTTGGAATTATATAATCATCTCCCTCCATCTAAGAGAGTCCATGCTTCCGTCTGCATCCTTATTTCCTTATGCAAACTGTCACAAGTCTTTTCCTTTTGATTGCCGACTTCTTTCGGTTTTTACTTCTTCTAGGTTTCTTCAAGTTTGATTTTGATTTAAGCTTATCTTGCAGTTATAATAACTTCCACATGAATTGTTACCAAGGATTGTCAATGTACTTCTTCTTCATGTGTATTGCTTGACTTGTATTCATCGTGATAACAATCCTTATCTTGTTATTCTTCCATAGGTATTGTTTCTCTTTGAACATCTTATTTTCTAAGAAATATATATGCAAGATATGTACATAAACTATGTAAACATGGTATGTACAAGAACTATGAAGAATATTGTTACCTTGTCTTAGAAGAATAAGTTTGTTTTATCCTGCTTGGTCTTCTTTGAGGGTTCCCTTTCTTCGACAACCGATGCTTTGTGTGTTTCCTTCCTTTTCTTTAACTCGGGACAATGATTCTTGTAGTGACCATATTTTTGACAGTTGAAGCATTGTATTTTTGACAAATCTTTCTCTTGATTTAGTTTCTTCCTTGAGCCAAACTTCTTTTTATTCCTGAAGTTCTAGAACCTTGCTCTGAAGGATTGATCATCGTATTTATTTTGGGGTTTCTCTTTTGCATTAATCCTTGATTCTTCTTGTGCACAACAAGTCTAAAGTTCTTCAAATGTGGGATACTCCTTCCTTGTGTTCATGCTTGCGTAAAATGCATTCCATGTCTTGGGAATACCATTGAGTACTATATTTACCAGTTCCTTCTCTGAAATGATTTCTTCAATAGCTTGTAGTTGATCTATTAACTGAGAGTTTCAGACAAAGTATGATGTTATTCTGTCATCATCATTCATTTTCATGTCACGAAGCCCATTCTTCAGACTCATTACTTGTCTAATGTTTTTGACTGAGAAGAGGTTAGTTAGGGCATCAAACATATTCTTAGATGAGTCAAGATGGGATATGTAGGGTATCAAGTGGTATTTTATAGAGTCCACTATGATAATCATGGCATTGATGTCATTGTCTTTGAACTTCTCCATAACTGCAACGTTCGGAGGTTCCTTCTCTTTTCCTTCTTCGAACTGTGGTTCTACGATCTTTCATTTCATGATATCCAACACTTTATTCTTGGAAAGGATGAGGTCAATCCTTATCTTCCATGCTCTGAAGTTAGAATACCCTTCTAACTTTTTTTCCGACTTCATAGAGTAAGTCATAATTGCTTTGACTTGGTCAACCCTTGATTTTGACCAAAAACTCAAACTTGATGTCTTAGCTTGCTGAGAGTACCAAGAGATGTGCCAGAATAGGGTGCACTAGGATATCCAGAAATTAGGCCAATCTCTTCACTTAAGGTGCCTCAATAAGAGGGTTAGGGTTTTGTTGCTGCAACAAAAACTAGTTGCAACTGCAACTGTAACTGAGAAAAATCCTCCCAATCTATCTTCCAACGGTTAGACTATCCGAAGATAGTGTGGGCCCATAACTTGTTAGAAATTAATGGATGTGCTAGTTTAACCATAGACAATATAACAATATTTTCACCCAACCATAGGCCGAACCCACCCCCGAGCACCTTAACCTTGATAGAGAATGATTCCGGAAGAAAACAAATAGACAAACAAGGCTAATACATCAAGCAAGATAACCAAGACTGATCAGAAAGTCCAACCATAACCAATACAAAATCCGAGCCTAAATCAAGAATATAGATTGCGATAACTACCGACTGCAACTGCTCCCCAAACTTGTGCACTTGCCCAATTTTTGTTGTGCACTTGTTCATTGCTGAAATTTTGAAATACAATGTACGAAATGAGGTCTGGATAATTGTATTTATATTTTTTCCTGAGATGTTTGGGCCAACTTCTCATTCTGGAGGCTAAATACTTAATATTAATTATTTCCTTGAGCTGAATTGTCTGCTAGGGTTAAGTTTAATGCTTTAGGGTTTCTTCTTTCTTCCTGGAATATTCTATTCTTGTCAGTGTTACATGTGGAGGTAAATGCCTCCCGTAAATACCATAATATCAACACTCCCTCCTAGCTAGGGAGGTATTGAAGGCAATGGTCTTGAGCATAAACATACCATTCAACTAGTAGCATCATCATAGTTGTACAAACTATCTCATGATTAGATCACAAGCACCATCATCACTATCAGTGTCATCTGACAGCATCAATTGCATCATCTCTCGAAACCATAATCCATCTGAGTAATCAGACATGATGTTGAATAAGTCACTCACTCCAAAGAGCGATACAAGAACCATTCTTCTAATACGAGCATATGTTCTAGAAGAATAACTATTCCAATAGACACTGGAAGCCACACCATGGGATACAAGGACTACTCTTCTAATCCAGACATACGTCCTAGTAGAATAAATGTCCTAGACCATTTTTCGTCTGGAGAATGTCTGTCCATCAGTACACTGACCATCCATCTAGCTGGTAATCATTTTCAACACTATTGATAGTCTACATGGCAATCAGAACAATGTCATTCAATAGAACACAACTGTGTCTATCCATAGTAGTACACAACTACAATCCAGTGGTACACTACACACCAAGTAGCACACAACTACTTAATCAGTGACACATAGTCACAACCAGTGGAACACATCCACCATAGTAGCATACATCTATTGTCTAGAGACAAATATCATCCATAGCAATCATATCATCAACCTACACAGAAAAAGAGTGTCATGATATAAACTGAGTCATTTGGTCCATTATTCCACTCACATCCGTGAGATCTGGAAGAGCATCTACCCTCAGAAGGTAAAAAATCAACCATGAGCTACTGGACTATTATTCTCAAGCATAGAAGAATAATTGTCCTGATTTTTGAGCTTGGACCATTCATCTATTTGGTCCATTCCTCTGGCACTAAACAAAGTGCAACCTAGAGAGAATGAGTATGCCCTAGGATATTTCTGTCCCTGATTACTGAAGCTGGACCATTCACCTAACTGGGCCATTCTTCCGGCACTAAACAAAGTGAAACCTGGAGAGAATGAGTCTGCCCTAGGGAATGACTGTCCGAACCATTTCCTAAGGAAATCACTGTCCTGCACCAACCTCCAAAACATACCATTCTTTGAAACTTCTCACAACTGTGAACTTTGAAAGAATGACTACCCGGTGAGGCAAACCATTCTTCTTTACCTCTACTGAGAGTGACTGTAAAGAAGAAATACTTCCCTAGAACATTCCCCCACACTGGCCATAAGGGGAATCACTATCTATGGTACATCAACAATCTATCGAACCATTTTCATTATGAAAATGATCGGTTGATTTGGACAAATTTCTGAACTGGAAAAGGCTTGTCCATCAGAAATCTCAAACCACTTTCCGAACTGGAAAGGAACTTCTCATCCTGGACCATTTTTCGAACTGAAAAATGACTATTGATAAATTAATAAAACATCAGTGCTCCCTCCCAACCTGGGAGTCATCTCTTCCCTTTTCAATAATAAAGCTATCTCCACAAGCTCCAACTTGTTTCTTGAGTACGCAAACTTTTTTATCTTGGACAGAGGCTTTACCAAAATATCTTCTTATCTTCTCATCTGTGGAGATATATTGGAGAACCACTTCTCTTTTCTGGACCTCATCATGAAGAGTGTAATGCTTTATCTCAATGTACTTCGGTCTTTCTGGAACACTGGTTTTCTTTGAAGGCTTCATATAGCTCTTATCATTATAATATATCATGGTTGAATTCAACACTTTTGTTTTCTGCTAGCTCATGACATCGTGGCAAGGCTCAAACTGGAACATATCCAAGTGTCACTTCTTCTGTCATCATGAGAGTTTGTCATTGATTAGAAATCCATCATCCTGGACTTTTGAGTAACCATTTCGATACAATATCTTTGTTATAGAAAGTTTTCGTCACACTTCTGCTATTCATTGGAGGCTTTGCACCAAGTTGTCTTCTTCCATATGCATACAAGAGTCTCTTTTTGGTATACCTCAAAACCTTGAGGTTTCTCTACATATGCTTCTTTGTTCAAATATTCTATTGAGGAGAACAATCCTTACATTCATCTGATGTAAACTCCAACCCATGGATACTGTAGATGATATAATGGCTTAGGTAGGGGTATGTATGGCTACTGGAACAAGCTATCATCATAGTCATCTCCCTCCATCTGGGAGAACCTCTAGTTCTGAATCTCGCGATGCTTCCATTCATAAGATCATGGATGTCGATGGACAACCAGGGACACTTTAAGGCTTCTTTTCGAAGAAGACTTCTTCTAAAGTCAAACTGAACACGTGTTGTTTTTCATGGCTGCTACCATCAATGGGAACATGGATAGATACTTCATAATCCTTGATGGATCACATTATTTAGGATTATCTCCCTCATAATCTTTGCTTCATGCATCCATGTATGCTCTTCTTTTGGAATTATATAATCGACTCCCTCCATCTAAGAGAGTCTACGCTTCCGTCTGCATCCTTATTGCCTTTTGCAAAGTGTCACAGGTCTTTTCCTTTTGATTGTTGACTTCTTTTGGTTTTTACTTCTTCCAGGTTTCTTCAAGTTTGATTCTGATTTCGGCTTATATTGCAGTTATAATAGCTTCCACAGGAATTGTTACCAAGGATTGTTAATGTACTTCATCTTTTCATGTGTATTGCTTGACTTGTAGTCATCGTGATAGCAATTCTTATCTTGTTATTCTTCCATAGGTATTGTTTCTCTTTGAACATCTTATCTTCTAAGAAATAGATATGCAAGATATGTACAAAAACTATGTAAACATGGTATGTACAAGAACTATGAAGAATATTGTTACCTTGTCTTAGAAAAAAAGCTTGTTTTATCCTGCTTGGTCTTCTTTGAGGGTTCCCTTTCTTCGACAACCGATGCTTCGTGTGTTTCCTTGCTTTTCTTTAACTTGGGACAATGATTCTTGTAGTGAACATATTTTCGACAGTTGAAGCATTGTATTTTTGACATATCTTTCTCTTGATTTGGTTTCTTCCTTGAGCCAAACTTATTTTTATCCTTGAAGTTCTAGAACCTTGTTTTGAAGGATTGATCATCATATTTCTTTTAGGGTTTCTCTTTTGCACTAATCCTTGATTCTTCTTGTGCACAACAAGTCCAAAGTTCTTCAATTGTGGGATACTCCTTCCTTGTGTTCATGCTTGCGAAAAATGCATCCCATGTCTTGGGAATACCATTGAGTATTATATTTACCAGTTCCTTCTCTGAAATGATTTCTTCAATAGCTTGTATTTGATCTCTTAACTGAGCGATTCTCACAAAGTATGATGTTATGATGTCATCATCATTCATTTTCATGTCACAAAGCTCATTCTTCAGACTCATTACTTGTCCAATGTTTCTGATTTAGAAGAGGTTCGTTAGGGCATCGAACATCTTCTTAGATGAGTCAAGATGGAAGATGTGGGGTATCAAGTGGTCTTTTATAGAGTCCACTATGATACTCATGGCATTGATGTCACTGTCTTTGAACTTCTCCATAACTCCAACGTTACGAGGTTCCTTCTCTTTTCCTTCTTCGAACTGTGGTTCTGTGATATTTCCTTTCAGGATATCCAACACTTTATTCTTGGCAAGGATGAGGTCAATCCTTGTCTTCCATGCTCCGATGTTAGAAGCCCTTTCTTGTTTTCTAACTTCATAGAGTAAGTCATAATTGATTTGACTTGATCAACCCTTGATTTTGACCAAAAACTCAAACTTGACGTCTTAGCTTGCTAAGAGTACGAGGAGATGCACCAGGGTAGGGCACACTAGGCTATCCAGAAATTAGGTCAATCTCTTCACTTAAGGTGCCTCAACAAGACGGTTAGGGTTTCATTGCTGCAGCAAAAACAAGTTGCAACTGCAACTGTAATTGAGCAAATCCTCCCAATCTATCTTCCAATAGTTAGACTGTCTAAAGATAGTGTGGGCCCATAACCTGCTAGAAAGTAATGGATGTGCTCGTTTAACCATAGACAATATAACAATATTGTCACCCAACCATAGGTCGAAGCCACTCCTAAGCACCTTAACCTTGACAGAGAATGATTCCAGAAGAAAACCAATAGCCAACCAAGGTTAATGCATCAAGCAAGATAACTAGGACTGATCAAAATGTCCAACCATAACCAAGAGAAAATCCGATCCTAAACCAGGAATACAGATTCTGACAGTTGTCGGCTGCAGCTGCTCCCCAGACTTGCGCACTTGCCCAGTTTCTGTAGTGTGCACTTCTTCACTATTGAAATTTTGAATTGCAGTGTACAAAATGAGGTCTGGCTACTTGTATTTATATTGTTTCCTGAGCTGTTTGGGCCGACTTCTGATTTTGTAGGCTAAATACTTAATATTTATTATTTCCTTGAGCCGACTTGTCTTCTAGGGTTAAGTTTAATGCTTTAGGGTTTCTTCTTGTTTCCCAAAATTTTTTATTCTCGTCAGGGTTACACGTGGAGGTAAATACCTCCCACAGCTACCATAATATCAACACGATGATCCCAAAAATTTTGAAGAGGTGAAGGATGAGACCAATTATCGCCCACTTTGAATGGGCTTACCCGCAATAGGCCAAACAATATCGCTCCTCCAAGGAATATCTTCCATGCTCCGTCCTCCTCCAACACGCAGATCGATCTCTTCCAACATGTTTGTCTCCCCCTTATCTCACAAAGATCTGCTCATCTTGGCTCGACTCACCTGCTTTGATACCACTTGTTGGGTAGTGGAAGCATAAACTCAACGATATTTAATGGAAAAGAAAACAATAACAATCACACAAATATAACACAATATTTACATGGAAAAACCCTTTTAAGGGGAAAAACCCTTTTAACGGAAAAAACAACGAGGCAATGATAATGGGTATTCTTATTGATCAAGGGAGAATCACAATATCCAATCACGTGCATACAACCATCCTCTCCTCTCATACACACTGCCTTCTACACTACATTGCTCATTGCTCACCTTCACCTCTATGGGTATGCTCATATATATAACATCTATCAAACAATTAAACGAACTGATTACAATTTGATCCACTAGTTACACAACTTGTTCATTGAAGAGTGCATGCATGCACATTCTAAATTTAGTTGTTGTGCATGTTACCACATGGGAAATTAGTTGGCACATTTTCAAAAGAAAAGAAGGCCTTGGGGATGGCACTAGAATCTAATGTCCTTTAGAAGAATAAGAACCTAGATGCTAACGTCATCTGCTAAGTCCACCAAGCCCACCTCCCTGTGTATGTGAATGTGTTTGTGTTTGTGTAGGTGGTGGCACAATCCTAGTGTCAATAGCCACCTCCTGTAAATGTGTCTTCTTTGATACATCCTCTTTTATCACAATCCCCTCCTCAACCACCTCATGTGAAATCTCTTGTAAACCACACAAGGGCCAACTCCATGATATGCCTCTCAATCTCTACCCTCCATGTAGTGGTGGTGTCAATCTCATCCAAAAAATGGCCTCCATGTCATGGTTTTCTCAAGTTGTTTCACCCACAGTCGAAGATTGTAATAGACATAGACCATGTCATTAAGGCATTATAATTCTAACCTGTATGAGGATCATAAATTATAATAATAATCTAGAGGGTGATGGGGCATAAATTATAATTTATAATGAGTTTAAAATTTAATTTGAAAATTTTTAACCTCTTATACTTTTTTGGTTTGCATTTTTTCAAAAACACTCTAATTACACTTGCATTGTGAAGAGGGACTTTTTTAGCTAAACACTCAAATGGAAAAATTTTGTAAATTAAGTACTCTTGTACCATAACTTGTCCACCAAACATCTATAACAAATTTAAAATAAAAAATAAAAAAAATAAAAAAAATTTAAAACAACAATAAAAATAAATATTGTAATTTGAAACAAAATAACTTACTTACATGGCATTTTGCTCTTGAATAGCCATGTCATTTAATCCAAATTTTACACAGACCATCCTATATATTTCCATTTCCATTTCTTTAGCAATCTCCACATGTTCATGTGGACTTGGCACCATCCTCTAAAGAAGTGTAAGAAATCCGTCCATAACCTCAACCTCAAATCTAAAATTACATAAATAAGAGAACGTGTGGTTAAGCCTCATGAATTAGATCCGTGCAACATTAATAAGGTGACATAGTGTATTGTTCAATCACTTTCCATAAGTATTTTCTTTTTATATCCCTAACCCCCTTTGTCCTCATAATGTACATAATAAGTACATAAGGTTTGTTTAGCCCTATCCATGGCCTCATAATGTAGTACATTGCAAGCTTTGGTTTATAATATCGTCTATTTTGAAAATATTACAATATATTTAATTAATTTAAAATATATTAAATACGCTATTTTAAAAAAATATATTTTTAATGTTTGTAAAGCTAAAAAAATATTTATTTAGAATAAATTTTTTCCTGAAAAATTCTTTCATAGACGAACACAATGGATTCCTAAGCGGCTTCAAATAGTAGTAGAAATTGATCTTTTATAGAGCAACAACGCATTTCAGTTTAAGCTTGAAGCAAACCATAGACATATCCATTGAATTAGAAAAGAAGGGGTCACATTAAGACAAAATATCGTGTATTCCGCATTAAGTACGCTGGAAAATTCAATGCATAGTCAAATAGAAGTAAAACCGATGGCATGGGCTTCTGTACATTTTCCATCGTTGTAATAATTTTGATATGGTGATATGATTCATTAGATCCTCTCGACGCGACGCCTAATATATCGGTTTCAATTACAAAAATGGCAAAGAAGCAATTTGAAACAAATGTAAGCAGGTTTCCATTTATCTCCAGCAGTAGGTTGGGCAATACTGAGTTGGTGGTTTTAATATTTTTTCTAAATATTTTATTTTATTTATTTATTTATTATTTTTTTTCTGAATTAGGAGACATAAATTAGAAAGCAATCTCAATTTTTATGGTTTATATTGTATTTCTAAATTTTATAAATGAATTTAGTTTGTTGATAAATTTATGAGATACTTGGATTATATAGATTTAACCACTCAAATTTACATATTCAACAATTTTTTATCAATTTTTTAACAAAATAAACAAAACAATACAATCACAAAATGGTTTAAATAATTAATAAAACTTTTGTATAAACTAAAAAAATTTGATATATAATAGGTTAATATGCTACCGAGTTATGTATGTACATAAAGTCCAAATAATAATATAATAATATTTAAAAATATTTATATTAAATTATTATAATTTATTTATTTTAATTTAAAATAAATTGATAGAAGAGAAAATTATTTATTTATTTATATTAATTTAAAATAAATTGATAGAAGAGAAAATTTAACTTATCAACCTCTTTTGATTATTAAAATTATTGAACCACAAAAACATGATTTTTTAAAAATAATTTAATAATATTTTCCATAAAGGAGACTCATTTTTTTACCAGAAAAGTGGGTAGGTTTGCTTTCGAGTTAGCCTACTCCATAACAAGGTGCGTAATGACGATTCACATCAAATGAATTTGTGTGGAAAAACATTAACTCCCCGTCCATAAAAAATAGGTCAAATCATGAAATACCTTTCAGGTTTATGTTGAAAACGTCAAAATGACATTTGAAAACGATTTCCAAATTCTATTCCTCGGTGCATAACACATCCTGATAAGTTCATTGTTTTTATTATTGATCTATGAAAATAAAATCTTCGTACTAAGGTTGTCAATTGATCGTATTTTCTATTATCACATTATATAATGGCATTCCAGTGTTACTGCACCTCCCAAGTTTTCAGTGTTATCAATTGATCTTTGGGTTTGTTTGCTATTTTCACATTATTAGTCCCTGCCATAGGCATAGAGGGACTCTAGTGATTGAAAAATCGTTGACCTGGTATTAAATTGTGCATTGACCATAAATATTTTCATATTGTCTATTGTTGGAACAAGGGAAGTAAAAACATCGATTTTTATATAATAAAAAGTATCATGTTTGTCAAGATCTGATTGGACAATAGATTGGAGGTCTTATTGCCGCCTTCGCTATTCCCAATGTTAAATATGTTGGCATATCCAAAGTATTTGGTAGTATATGGTCTTTTTGAATCATATATTTTATTATGCATTAGTCGAAGGTGGATTAATGCTAGCATTAGTTCGAATGTTTGCCTTAGCATTTTCTGCTGGGTAGAATACATTCTCTACCATATTACTATTTGTGATTTTTTCTTTATTGTTGCGTGCTTCGAGAGAACAGACCTGCCACGGTGCATATTTTCTTAAATGCTTGCACATGCCTACGCCCTTCGACAGTCCTGACAGTCTTAATTGTTTACCTAACAACTCTGACAGTCTTAAATGATTATTGTACAGATGCGTTGCAATACAATTTCATTCATGGTTGGCATCGCTGCTCGAGTGATCAATCCTTGTTCGCTGCTTCGTTCCATGATTCTAGTTCTTGTTTGATTCAACTTTGCAAAGTTGAGGTCTTGCACTTGCAGTTCAAGCTCTTCGTGGTTGTTCACTGGTTTGTTGTTCTTCAACTTTGCAAGTTGTTGGACCTGTTGTTGTAGTTTGCAGTTGTTGGGGCTGAGCTCTTGTCATCCTTTGTTGATGGGTAAGTTTCCTTGTTGTTGTTGTTTTTCAATGGTGGGAGTCCCTGCTTCCAAATTCCGTTGCAGACCATCTTTGTGTGTGCTATTAGTTTTTGTTCCTAGAAACCATGTGTCTTCATATGTCGGTTGTCGCGCCCATAGCTTTTCCGAAAATTGCAATGCAGAGGGCTTTACGAAAAGTAGTTGGGAGCTATCAAAAGAGGGCACCATCGGGCGGGGTGTAGACGCAGGGTTTGCTTTAATTCTGTGGGTCGAAAAACTGCGTCTACCTGTTCTCTTTTTGCTGAGTAAAGTTATTGTCTTATTTATTTGCGTTCTTTCTTCTGTTTGGTTCAGTTTCCAGTGTCGGTCTGTTTTCTTCTCATCTGCTATGGGGACTAGGGGGGATTCAAGTTGAGAAGAAGAAGGTTGAAAGATACATACGAGAATTGGTACCCTATTTTTCTTTCCTTTTATATTTTGCTACCTTTTATTTTTTTCCCCTGTTTTTCTCTGTTTTCATATAAACTAAAAGTATGTAGAAAACAACTTCAAAATGACAGTTGAAGAGATGAAATAAGTAATAGATGTTGAGTCATATGAAATAGATACACAGTCCATTATACATGACAACATTGACGCGGTTTTGCATAGAAATGGGTTTTTTAGATTGGATGCATTCTCGTATACTGTTGTGGATTTCCTTTTTGATACATTCTAGGTTCTCTTGCATTTCCGCTATTCGTCGACCAAGCTGCGCAATGGATTGATATATTATTTCTTGACCTATTTTAAAAATGGTGATACTGAGGCTTTGCAATCCTATGAATATGAATTCGAATCTGATTTTCTTTGGCAGTTGCATGGAATACATGATGTCACTACGTATTTCTCAAAGATGCGGTTGTCTGCATCTCCAGTTTTGCCTGCGCATGAGAGGAGACTTTGGGGAGATACATTTTGTATATGGTGGCTATCTAACTGGCTGAATATATTAGTTGGCATATGGTCATTGACAAGAAAAACAAGATATCTACTATTCAACAAAACTGCATCTAATAATCCATATTGCATCTTGTTCCATGATGCCAATGCCCTTAGTGGCCATTATGAACCACTATTGTACAAAAAAATGTGCATATGCAATATAGAAGGTCCTCGTATCTACTTGTCTGTTATTTGCAAATACCTTCAATCACAATGGAAATGGATTTTGCATGGCATAGATTGCCATGGTTTACAGCTAGCAACAAATGTTGTGTCTAGCTGTGGAGATAGTCTGTTCAATGCAATTTGTTGTTTGGTGGTAGCGGAGTTCAATGTTCAGTCGTTGCGGCTTTACACTGTACACTCATTTTTAAATGCAATTATAGGCAGCATCCAACATGCTTTTAGGTGCTTGCATCAACACCTTTGCCCATATCTTGTAGAAAATATGTCGACAGTTGGAAGTTGGCAGGAATACCTTGTGAACATGGCGCTTCCATATGAAAAAGGGAATATGGAGGCTTGCAGATTTTGTTTGCAATGGTTGTCTATGATATTCAGGGTGAATATCCAGGTGTGGTCACCCTTGCCAGATGCCACTGTCCATTCCTGGGTTATTGATTCAAATTACAATCGAACAATTGACATCCTCTCGTTGAAAAAAAATACAACACATATCCATTATGAACCTTTGCTTGGACATATCCGTAGTTCAGGGATGACTGTCCACGCCACCCAAACTGCATCGAATTTGCATACGCGTGGAATGATTTTTAGTGAAAATGAAACTCCTTCTGGTTACGATATGGCAGACAGGGATTGAACAAAAAAAACATGCATAAGATTCATGACAGTTGTGATGAGGCCATAGACCGCTTAGACAAAAAACGTAGAGTAAGTTATCACAATTTGAAAAAAATTATTCGTCAAATTCGTCCAACTTCTGATAAGGCCATAGAGGCCTTGAACAAAAAACGCAAAGTAGTTTCTCAGATGCTGGGTGAGAGTGAAATTCATCCCAGTTACCACCATCTCATCTTGCCCTTGGACAAGAAACATAGAGTAAGTTAACACAACTTGAAAAAGGTCATGCACGAGAGAAAAAAATACATTGCTACACTTCCTTTTAGAGAGAAAATCACATATCACAATGTAAAGAAATTTGTTCGTGCACAATAGAACATAAACAGGTGCGATTGCATATCCCAGAATGGTCATGAAACTGTGCCAGTTTGTGATCTACAAGAAACACCATGCAGTAGTAGCAATGAAAACCAGGAAACAATTTCTACCAATACTTCCCTGCGAAAGAAAAATGCAAGACAGACCTACATGAAACAAGTGAAAGACACTCCCTCCATTGCATGTGCAATTTGTGAACAATTGAATTTTTCAAAAAACGGTAAGTCTTTCACCCCTGATTTGCAAGCAAAATACCTTCATTTGACAGCGCACGATAAACCATTTTCCAGTGGGAAAGTTTGTCTTCCATGCAAACGATCGCTTGAAAATGGAAAACTGCCATAGTTTGCAACCCCTGACCGAATAAGATGTAATACAACACTAGCAGATGTAAGTGCGCTTACGGAACTTGACGAGAGACTTGTGTCTTTGTGAATTTCATTTTCTCAAATCAGACCTTGGGGCTATAAACGACCCCAGATGGGCTTAACAGGATCAATTATTAATGTGCTTGTTCAGCTAGATGTTGTGCAAAAAGCATTACCACAATTCATTAACAATATAATTACAATCGTTGTGGCTCTGAAAAGACACTTGCGATACAAAAATGCCTATTAGATAGGCAAAGTGCATGTGCATGTTGTTATGAAAGAATTAAAGAATTATTTTCCAGGGCCCTGTACAAAGAAGAGAACATTTGTATAAATGGCAATTGGAACAGTGTTCTCGCAGAAGAACATGGAAACTCTGCACACACTCTTGAAAATCCTAGTGATTTGATGCAAGTGATGAATCAGAGAATGAAACACCTGCTGAGACATTGGTGCATGGATTCATTGATTCACAATGCATTCGTGACTTGCAAGACAAAATTGTCGAAATTGCACTTGCCGAGGGGCAGCGTCCACTTGGAATATTCAAGGATAAATTCACTGAGGAAATGAACTTTCCAACACTTTTCTATGGAGATCCATGTGGCATTGATATTACAGAATGATTCAGTTATCATAAAATAGTCTGATGGGAGCTGCTACATTCAAGCGGTTACTTCTCCTGTCACATAACAAATTTGTTTTTCAAAACAATGTGCATAATAATAGAGAATGTTAGGTCTTGCATGTGGGTCCGAATAAGAAAAGGCCAGTTACAAGGAAGAAAGTTGTTCACCAAGGATGTGAAGTACAAAGTAAACCTAGAAAAAAATTCTGAAATCTGATATTGGATACATAGATTTCAAAAACATCCGCACCTCTCCTAATTATTTGCAACAAATTTTTTTTTTTTTTTGCAATGATCCGGCAATTGGGCCTACCAACATTTTTCATCACATTTACAAGTGCAGAGCATTGCTGGGATCCATTGGTGGCTATCATATCTGATCTGCATAGGAACAGGAAACGTAAAAAAGAAACCGATACACTGGAAAATAACAACATTGACTACCTCATAAGAAAAGACCCGATGACATGTACTCGGTACTATAGACATAGAATAAATGCTTTGAGACAATTGATATGCCACGATGAAACGTTTTTCAGAAAAATATCAGACTACTTTTTTGTGACTGAATTCCAGAATAGGGGAAATGAACATGACCACGCACTGTTGTGGATAGAGGGTGCACCGGTCTATGGAGCTGATAACAATTCATAGATCGAACAATTTGTGGATAAATACATAACATGCAACACAAATCATTTGGATCCAGAACTTGTGATATTCCATAGATATTACCATACAAGAAGTTGTAGAAAATGAAAAAACTCGCATTGTAGATACAACTTTCTCGTGCCGCCAATGAGAGCTACAAGAATCATAGAACCAGTTATTTTAGAGGACAATGTTGTTGTTGAGAAATCTAAATCCTTGTTCACATTTCTAGAACAAGGAGGATTTGACGAAATGATGAGCTTTGATACCTTCTTGACACAGGTAAATCTATGAGAAGATGAGTACATCCAAGCAATACAATGTACACTTAGGCAACCAACACTTTTCTTTAAACGAAAACTCTCCCATATTTGGAACAACAGTTTCTCCAAGGACATGCCAGTTATGTGGAAATAAAATATAGATGTGCAGTACGTGTTGAATGCATATGCTGCAACATCGTACTGTACCTCGTATATGACGAAGATTGACAAATCTATGACAAGTGCTTTCAGAAAAATACACAAAGAACATGAAAGAAGTCATATGGATGCTATACAAATGATACACACACTTGGCAATACATTGCTTAATCTTCAACAAATGTCTTCTTAGCAAGCAGTTCACATTGCACTTTCCTTGCCCCTCACTTGTAGTTCAAGAAAATGTGTCTTCATAAACACATCTTCACTTGAAAAACACACATTTGTGCTTAAACCATCGGTTTTCCTACAACAAGATCCTGACAATTCAGAGGACGTGGCATGTCGCTCTATTATTGATTATTACGTCCAACGTCCATCTCCTATTTGGCATATCTGCTTAGCATAATTCGTATCACATTACAAAAAAAGTGGTGCACCCATATCAAAAAGAAAAAACCCCTCTGTCATACAGTTTGTCAAATACAATAAACATTGTGACTATGAAAACTATTGTAGAGAAAAACTGTTGCTGTACATTCCGTTCGATGAAAACAAAGAGACATTAATACATAACTTCTCTACATGGGAGGCTGGGTATGTTGTGTCTGAGACTATAGTGCACATCAATGAAGCTAGATTTACCTACAATGTTAATCCAACATGGGGCAATCTAGAAGTTGCACTTAATGACCTAGAAAACCTTGGAGATCATGATGAGACATTCAGAAACCCAAAAACAACCAGAACTCCTTCTGAGTCCTATGACTTACAAGCGGATTTGCCTCGTCCTCCAGCGGCTGGAAGTGAAAAACGTATCAATCTTAGTTTTCAAGTTACAAAACATCCTTTCCTAATTGAAAATAATGAATACCACAGAATAAGACGTCTGTTGAATCACGAACAACAAACAATTCTAAAGGACATTGCTCTTAAAAAACGCTTGAACATGAATAGTCCTGTGCACGTGTTCCTTACAGGCGGAGCAGGAACAAGCAAGACATTCACAACGAAAGCATTGTTCCAAATGCTTATACGAATCTATGATTCAAACAATTCCTCTGATCCTATGAAACCAAAGGGCCTAATAGTTGCATACACAGGAAAAGTTGCATACAATGCTAGTGGAACAATAGTCCACTCTACATTTTTAATGCCTTTTAACAAGTCACAGTTTCTTCCACTTAGCAAGGAAATGTTGGATACATTATCTAAACTTTATGAGGAACTCCAACTTATCTTTATAGATGAAGCATATTTGATTGGGAGTCAGTTCTTGTATTCCATTGACAATCGACTAAGAAGCATAAAACATGTGCAGACGAAATACTTTGGAAACATTGACATGATATTCTGTGGGGATCTTTATCAGGTACAACCCATCCAAGATTCTTTGATATTTGAACAACCTACCATTAACATGGAAACAATTGTAGAAATTTCGATACAAATTAATGTATTCCTGCGATTCTCCTGATCTAACAAGTTTCGCTATTGTTAAATACATAATCGCTTCTACTATTACTTTTGCGGAAGAAATTTAAACCACGATCACAACCACAATGCACAAAGTGAAATATCAATAACACACAACACATAAGTTTTATCGGGAAAGCATAAAGCTAAAAACCCCACTATCATATATTATGTATATCATGAATCATGAAACAATCTCATACAAAACTCTAAT
Organism: Picea engelmannii; assembly: GCA_009831015.1. Classification (NCBI taxonomy): domain Eukaryota; kingdom Viridiplantae; phylum Streptophyta; class Pinopsida; order Pinales; family Pinaceae; genus Picea; species Picea engelmannii. The sequence goes on from ML822790.1 coordinate 50,120, forward strand.
CCAAGAGCTCTCAGTACCATACAATCCTCTCACACTGTCATACACAAATTAGCAAATACATGCGTCAATTTCCGTTTCCAGACAGCCCGCCTCCTCTGCACAAACTCCGCAATCCGAATTCTCACAATGAATCGAATGAATACAATTGCCTCGTTTGCACATGCTCATAAGCATATCCACTGCATGTGTGAACAAATCACAACTGATAGCCAACTGTCCCTTTCACCTGTTATCTCAACTGGTGTCCATTG
>ML822790.1:58411-71152 GCA_009831015.1 Picea engelmannii
CTTTAATGCTAACAGGTCATCGTGCAGGCACCGCCTAAGCTGTCATTGATGTGCGCAAGGCTCAAGAAGTTCTGCCATCAATGCAATTTTTTCGAAGGATTTTCTTATCCCTTCCCAGTCTTAATTTCAAATGCCATGGAATGTCATTCGCACGCTGCTAACTTGCTTTCTTCACAAAACCTCCAATCTCTTCCCAGTCTTAATTTCAAATACCATGGAATGTCATTTGCATGCCGCTAGCTTGGTTCATTCACGAAACCTCCAATCCTTAAATGTTCTTCGTTGTAACTACCACCTTCGCACTTCTAAGTATGCAATAATTAATCTTTACTTCTAATAGGTCATCATACAACACGCATAGATATTTTCATTAATGAGGAGATTTTCCATTCGCACGCATTGAAACAATGTTTCCAGGGGGTTATATTGTCCCCTCCATTTCTTCATTTCAAGCAGCCTCTGGAGAAAACCAACGTTTCCATAAAGTACTGGCAACAAATCTACATCAGTTTTGTAGAGATATAGTGAACATCTTCCTCACAAGCTTCCTGTGCAGAAGAAAGGAAAAAGAATTGTAGGGCAGGCATAGCAGCTCGGAATTTGTAGTGAAAACATGGATCTTGACGCTGATCTGGAAAGCATATTCTACAACCTTGATTAGCCTGGAGACTCAATTCAACATTCCTGCTCAATGGACATGGTTGATACCCTAGTTTTTTACGAAGATGAATCCTTCGTATTCCAGAGTGTTGTATTTGAATCCAAATCAAAAAAATTAATCATTGAAAAAAGAGATGTAAAAAATAAGAAAATAAAACATTGTTCAGAACTTGACCTTGCCAATACGCAGGCGTCCAAAATCTCTCAACTTCACATGGAAACCAAAGATGCTCTTCATGATTCCGTTGGAGTCATTGAAGCTGAAAATGCCAAACTAAAGAATCGGATTAAGGAATTAGAGGATGCTTTGTTTCCTATGCCATTGCTTGATAGTTCTTTGCAAATATCCATGCTTGCGACTACGTGCACCCCTGCAACAAATCTAAAAGGGTCCTCCAGCTTCCTCGCATCCTATAGAGGATATGTGGAGAAACATATCAAAAAAAGAATGGAACTGATTACTAAGGCCTGGGAAACATCACAGAATATGGATTCCCTAGGGAGCAGGGCACATAACTTGCTCCTACTTCTGCAGACGGATTTAAAAAATGAAGAAAATTTCTATGTGCACACAATCATCCCTTTTTCCTTTCATGTCAACAACATGCCAGAGATGAGAATAAGACAACATGATCTCCTGTCCAATAAATGGCTCACTCAATTAGAAGCATGATGGAAAGAGAAAGTGAAGAACCTATATCTCATCGTCCAATCATGTGAGCAAGCAATATCAAAGAAAGAAACATTATTCACAAAGCTCACCAAAATAGACTTAGCAGGAAAGACAAACGGATTCCAGGACCCCAGCTTAATCCTCAACTTGCTGGCATTAACCAAGCAAGCTTTCGATAAACAAGTTGATAATTTGAAGGCCTTGTCTTTAGAATTTTTTTACAGGATTCTTGAATATCATGAAGAAGAGGTGGAAAACTGGCTAGTCCAGTATTCGGTACAGAATGGATACATTGATGAAGCTCTGTGTAAACTTTCAATTGATCTAAGCAAATTAGAAAATGAAGTTTTCAACATTAAAATCCACAATGACATCAACGTCACCCCCTTGAGAAGCTATATTGAAGAGAACTTGAAGTGGGTCACCGATGAAATCCAACAGGAAATGCATAAATCCTTTGTTTATCAATCCAGTTATTCAAGTGGGCCACCCACAAAAACCAATAGGGAAAGACATGACCAAGCAAACACCAAAATTACTTATACGTGCCATCCCTATAAGTGTATAGTGATAGTTCTTTCTTTATCAATCCAGTTATTCCAACTTTTCTGAGTAGAAATCTATAGCCAAAAAATGATCTTCCCGTTTCTACTTTTCAGGTATTACATTATATCGTGTTCAACTTCTTTCCACAGTCCTATTTCTTGTACATATTTTTGTTATGGTCCGTGGGAGCCCCAATCCCAATCTATATGACAAACGCATTTACATTTCCATGGATATGTAATAAACTATTATTTTTTTCATATATTCCAAATAAAACTATTGTTTTGTCTCCTTATATATTTATGTGTTCCTAGATTTTTATCTTCAGCTATACTAAATGTGAAGTCATTTTGTTTATTTTATCTCAATTCTCTTTTTTTCCTATGCATATTTTCTCCAGCCTGGTCATTTTCAAAATAAAGTATGAAATAAATCACTGACTCAAAGTTGAGATATCATATTTCAGATATATATGTGTGTGTGTGTGTGTGTTTCTTTAAATTTCCAGGAATATGTAACACATTTCATTATTTTTTATATAAATGTCATAAAATTGTGTTCACTACTTTTTTTGTACTCAAACGTATAGAGAGTATGTCATTTCTTGCATCTTTACCACCCGTCCTTCATACTTTTGTCACAAAGGCCCTTAAAATTAAAATAGTCCACAAGTCCGCTTGTCAATTTGTATATCACGGAACTGTGGGTGCTCTTTGTAGACCATGGAACAACATACACCCAATTTTCAGCCCGCCAGCTCGACAACCCGCGATCCAAAAACTGCCTAAGTATCGAATCAGGTCTCCGTGCAAGTATGGAATGAGGGCTCCGTGCATGCTCTATAAAATCTCATCCCCATAATTTATAAAAGTACATATTTCGTATGTATAAAAGTAAATAACTACTTTAAAAAATTGCATATTTGCTATGTATAATATATGCTCTCTAGGAACCTATAATTTGATACATTTCAATTTCTTGTATCCACGAGCCCCTGTTTTAAAGAAAACTAATTTGGGAATGTTATTTATTTGGTGTTTTTCTCCACCGCTCTATGTAACAGACATTGGCAGTATATTTTTTGTGCTTTTGTCCACCATCGTATGTAAAACCTATGTAAAGAAAACTAATTCGTGAATGCTAAATTTTCGGGACACAAGCCCCTTAAAATTCAAATAGTCCGCAGGTCCCATTGTCAATTTGTAAATCATGGAACTCTCAGTGCTATTTGTAGGACATGGATCAACAAAAGCCCAATTTTCAGGTCCCCGGCCCGAGAAACCGCGATCCAAAAACTGGATAAGTATGAAATGAGGGTTCTGTCCATGCTCTAATTCAGAAATGCTAGTTTTTTTTCTTCTTTTATTTGTTCCTATATTTTTATAGAGAGTATGTATAGAGAGTATGTCATTTCTTTTTTTCTACTCAAATGTATAGAGAGTATAGAGAGTATGTCACTACTTTCTTTCTACTCAAACATATAGAGAGTATGTCATTTCTTGCATCTTTACCACATGTCCTTCATACTCTTTGCCACAAAGGCCCTTAAAATTAAATAGTTCGCAAGCCTCCTTGTCAATTTGTATATCACGAAACTCTGGCTGCTCTTTGTAGGCCATGGAACAACAGAGGCCTAATTTCCATCCCGCCATCCTGAGAACCCGCAATCCAAAAATTGCCCAAGTATGGAATCAGGCCTCCCTACAAGTATGGAATGAGGGCTCTATCCTTGTTCTACAAAATCTCATCCCTATACTTTATACAAGTACATATTTCTTATGTATAAAAGTAAATATCTACTTTAAAAAATCACGTATTTGCTATGTATAGTTTATGGTCTCCAGGAACCTATAATTTCATAAATTTCAATTTCTTGTGTCGATGAGTCCCTGTTTTAAAGAAAACTAATTTAGGAATTCTATTTATTTGGTCCTTTTGTCGACCGCCCTATGTAACATACATTGGTACTATATTTTTTGTCCTTTTCTCCACCAGCGTATGCAAAACTTATGTAAAGAAAACTAATTCGCGAATACTAAATTTTTTGAACATGAGCCCCTTAAAATTCAAATAGTCCGCAAGTCCGATTGTCAATTTGTATATTGTAGAATTACCAGTGCTATTTGTATGACAAAGAACAACAAAAGCCCGCTTTTTAGGTCCCCAGCCTGAGAACCTGCGATCCAAAAACTGGCTAAGTCAAGAACCCTCTCTTTTAAAGAAAACTAATTCGGGAATGCTATTTTTTTCATACTTTTGTTCACCAGCCTATGCAATAGACGTTGATACTATTTTTTTTTCTTTTTTTGTCCACCAGCATATGTAAAAAGGAAAACTAATTTGGGAATGCTAAACTTGGTTTAATTAATTATAAATGATTTTATTGATAGAAAGATAAGTTATTGAGTTTATTATTTCAATTTGGTTATTCGACATGAGCCCCTTCAAATTCAAATACTCCGAAAGTCCGATTGTCAATATGTATATCGTGGAACTCTAGGTCCTATTTGTCGACCATGGAACAACAGAAACCCAATTTTCATCCTGTCAATCCGAGAACCCGCGATCCAAAAATTCAAATAGTCCGCAAAACAACCTGCCAGTTCGAGAACCCACGATCCAAAAATTCAAATAGTCTGCAAAACAACTTGTCAATTTGTATATCGCGGAACTCTCGGTGTTATTTGTAGGGCACAAAACAACAGAAGCCCAATTTTCAGCTCGAAACCCCGACACCCCAGAATGAAGCTTCTGTGCATGCTCTATATATCTACTTAATCAAATTACATATTTGATTTTTGTAGGCCACGAAACAACATAAGCCCGATTTTCATCCCCCCGACCCGAGAACCCGCGATCCAAAAATTCAAATAGTCTGCAAGGCCGTTTATCAATTTGTATATCATGGAACTCTCAGTGCTATTTGTAGGTCACAGAACAATAGAAGCCCAATTTTCATCCTAGCACCCCGACAACCTGGAATCAAGCTTCCGTGCATGCTCTCTATATCTACTTAATCAAATTACATATTTGATATGTATAATTTCTCTTGTCCACGAACCTATAATTTCATATATTTCAATTTCTTCTCTTTAGGATCCCTTGTTTTAAAGAAAACTAATTCGGTATTGCTAGTTTTTTTATGCTTTTGTCCACGAACCTATGTTATAGACGTTGGCCCTTAAATATCAAATAGTCCACAAGTCCGATTGTCAATTTGTATGTCGCGGAACTCTGGGTGCTACTTGTAGCACACAGAACAACACATGCCCAATTTTCAGCTTGCCAGCCCAACAAACCGCATGCTCTATATATCTACTTAATCAAATTACATATTTGGTATCTATAATTTATGGTGTCCAGAAACCTATAATTTCATGATTTTCAATTTCCTGTGTCCAGGAGCCCTTCTTTTAAAGAAAACTAGTTCAGGAATGCTAGTTTTTTTGTAGCATATGTACGCCCTAAAATTTCAAATAGTCCACAACTCCAATTGTCAATTTGTATGTCATGGAACTCTGGGTGCCATTTGTAGGGCACGGAACAACAAAGCCCGATTTTTAGCACACTAGCCCGAGAACCTGCGATCCAAAAAACTGCCAAGTATGGAATCTCTTTCCCATAGTTTATAAAAGTACATATTTCGTATCTATAAAAGTAAATATCTACTTTATAAAATTACAAATTTCATATGTATAATTTATGCTGTCCAGAAACCTATAACTTGATAAATTTCAATTTCTTTTGTATCCACCAACCCTTGTTTTAAAGAAAACTAATTCGCGAATTAGTATGTCAAGTAGCATTCGCGAACCTATGTCAATTTTGCACCAAACACTTCTCTACGAACCTATGTAACAGACGCTATTACTATTTTTTTGTGTGTTTTGTCCATGAACGTATGTAAACCATATGTAAAGAATAATATTTTGGAAATGCTAGATTTTTTGGACATGATGCCCTTAAAATTCTAATAGTTCACAAGTCTGATTGTCAGTTTGTATATCGCGGAACTATCGGTGCTTTTTGTAGGGCACGGAAGAACAAAAGCCCAATTGTGAACCTGACATCTCGAGAACCCGCCATCCAAAAATTGGCTAAGTATTGAATGACGACCCCGCTTTGTAAAATTACATATTTTTTGTATAAACTATCCTGTCCATGAACCTTTCATTTCATAAATTTCAATTTCTGTTGTGTCCACGATCCCTTCTTTTAAAGAAAAATAAGCTAGGAATGCTAATTTTTTTGTGTTTTTTGTCAACAAACCTATGTAACAGACATTACCACTATTTTTTCCGGTTTTTTCCCACGCACCCATGTACTTCAACTTCCTACCCACGTGTCTGTACTCCGTCACTTTCTTTCCCTTTCCCATGGATGGGGTGCTAGTAGAGCACACGCGTCGAGTGGACCAACCATGACCAATCCTCCGTGGCGCCGACCACGTGATGACTGCGTGCCACTCCTTCCCATTTGCCTCATGACTTTAACTTCAACTCGCTCGAGGCAGGGCACCATTACTCTTAGTGCACCCTGCTCTGCCTTCACATCCTTTCGACGGACCTCGCTGGGCCTTTACTTTGTGCGTGTGGCCATTTATGGAACCTCACCAGCTCCCTGGCCTATTTCAATTGCTCCAGCGGCTCCAGATGGCTCATTCTTTCTTGTTTTTTCTTCTCAGAGCTCGACCTCCTGCGCATCCTTTCCCTGCTCTGCTTTTTTCCTCTCCTGCTCTGTTGTTGGTGCATTTTCGCTCTCCCACTTTCCCAGAGATGCCCCAGCTATGAGGGAAGTCGAAACGCGGGTCAGCCTACCAGCCAAACCGACCTTTCTTGGTCCTCCGTCCCCCGCCTGCTCCCTCCCTGTTATCCTCCTCCTCTTCGGCCACCTCGTCCTCCTCCTTGGTGCAATTAACTCAAATTCCCGCTTCTCTCCCGCCCCTTGCCAATAGAATGGAGGGGTTGGACTTCTCAGGAGCCTCACTCGACTGTAACCCAGGACCTTTACGCAAATTGACATCTGTTTCACACCTAGGCCCTTTGGCTCCTCCCAACTCTCCAACCACCCAATCGCTTCAGGACCAGCCTCGCGACGCCCAATTCAGATGGATGGTCCGAAAGCTAGTCAAAATTCGCGACGACAACCCCAATCTCGAGTCAATTCCAACGTTGACCCAGAATGCGAATGGAAAATAGACCTTGCACTGGTGCAGAGACTGTTATTCCACCTGCGTCAGGACATGGACGACCTCCGGTTTCGCCTAGAGACCCTGGAAGGAAAATCCTCTCAACTTTTACAGTTGATCTCCGCATTACAGGCTGCTCATCACCTCCCACTAGAGGCAGACCAAGCAACAACAACTTAACCAGTAGAAACCACCACACCAGTGTTGGCACTGGAAACTTTGGTCCACGCAAAGGCAGACCGTGAGGAGGAGAGGCTTCCATCATGGCCAGAGGACATCCAGAAGGAAGAGAACGTGCCATCACAGAAGAGTGACACCATGCAACTCGAGGAGGAGCCTCCTCCTCCCGGGGACATGACATTTCGCGCCTTCTGCATGGCCGCGTCACCGCACTACAGCCCATACCGGTGATTTGTCTCTTTTTTTTCTTTGTTGTTTTGTCATGTGCATGGCGACCTTTCATGCATTTGTCCATGGTTATTATAGTTATGTTGTCTACACTTTCCACAGTTGTAACGACCACCTTTATGGGCCAGAGTTTTGAATTCTTTTGCGTCAGTAACAGTCTAGACTTCAGTTATGAAGTGGTTCAGCTAGCTGAGCTGGTTTCCCCTCGGGGCAATTCAGTATTTACAGCTTGAAACCATGGAAATTCTCTATAGTCCTTCATTTTGACAGACTTTTATACAATCTTACTTATAAAAAAAAAATATTGAATACAATTTAAATAATTGTTTATACTATTCATTGAGTAAAACATGTTATAGCGTTATATAAATTACTATAAATCTTCATACAATGTTATAATATTCTATAAATTACTCAGTCTCATGTATATGACGGAATTGTTGGGTGCAAAATGTATATGACATAAGTGTTTGGTGCAAAATGTATATCACGGAACACGCTGGACATGAAAAGTGTGAACCCGCAACTCCGTATTTGTTCGGTGCATTTCTATAAATTACTGTCTAATGTATATGACCGAATTGTTGGGTGAAAAATGTATATGACGAACGTGTTGGGTGCAAAATGTATTTCACGAGAGAGGCTGGCCATAAAAAATGAAAAAAATGAACCCACGACTTCCCCAACCCACCACGCCCTAATTGTTGGGTTATATTGGTTATGCATTAAATATTTCATGTACTATCAAACTTAGATCCTAGAAACCTTCATTCATGTACTAGACATTAATAATTTTTGTTAAATTTCAAATAAAACTAATTCAAGAATACTAAATTCTGCATGAATACCACGTGTACTGCAACTTGCAGCCCACACATTTACTCCCCTTCTAGCCTGGCAGGGACTCCACTGCCATGCAACACTTGTTTAATGGCGTCTTCAGTATTATTGTGCTTCCCATGTTTTAAGTATTTAGGGTGAAAACATCAAAATCAAAATGACTGTGAAAACGCTTTCCAAATTCCAGCCCTTGTTGTATATTACATCCCGATAACTTCATTGTTTTTCTCGATGTATGAAAATAAAATCTTCATATTACGTGTTGGCAATAGATCCTTGTGTTGGCTCACATTAATTAATGGCTTCTTCCATATTAGTACAATTATCCACATCGATTTCATTCCATAAGTGGGATTTCTAGCTACCACATAATGAGTGGGTATGTCAATTATCCTATAAAAATCACCTGTCCTGCGTTGTAAAGTTGAACATAAAGAGTCATCCCTCAGGGATTCATGTCATAGTTAAAACCCAACTTACAACCCAAGAATAGCAGACGAAGACTACATGTATCTAACCCGTCCATGAAAATAACCAAGGAGATTCAAACTGTGCTCATCCACCACGTAGGTTTGGTCATAGGTCATGAAAACAAATCCAAAAGTGTGCCTCACTAGTACATAACATTCTGATCGTTATGAAATTGTTTGGTGCTGAGAAGAGAAAAGAAGACTGTATTTAACCTAAGAAAATCAAACAAAAAAATAAGCAGGTCAGATCAGGTCAAGTTGGTTGTGTTACAGTGCGAAAAAGTCGGTAAGTCTGGACAGACGCAAAGATTAGGCAATGAATGGCTCAACCTGGAGTGCAGGGCTGGTAGTAATTTACGGAAAACCATTTTGACAGACACTATTGTGGAAAGTGTGTTGAAGGCTATTTCCATGGAAAGCCTATTATTCACTGGAATTTCCTTTTTCAAAAGAAAAGCATCTGAATGTCTTTGGCCTTTGGTTTAAGTTTGAAAAATTATATTCATGTAGATTAAGAGACTCAAGTACCTAAGTTCTGTTGAAAGGAGATTTGATATTTGTACAGTAATTAATTACGGTAATGTTTTAAAAGATTTTGCTTCGTATTTAATTTTGTTTCTACTAATTTTATATTTGATTGCTAATTTTTGCATGAAAAAGTCAACGAAATTTTTCTTTCAAATGAGCATATCACAGAATTTTGTGGTTTCAAATCCCATATCACCAAGGTAGGGATTCCAAAACTTAGTAGTTTAAAATTTATATGAAAAAACTTTTTAGCGGGGTTTTTTTTATGGGGATATTTAAAATTGTTAAATTTGTAGATTTGAGTGATTATTTCTGTATAATCCTAGTGTCTCAAGGGTTTTTCAGCATGTTGAATCCATTTCTACATTCATATTCCAGCGGAAAAAACCATTTGATAAAACAATTAAACAACACCATTTCAAAACTAAACAAAACAGTCCTTTTGGTTTTGAACTAAGGTGATAGGTTAGAGGAATTTTTAGCAATATTTGACGTACAAATTTATTTTCAAATTTCTCATTGCATTTTTTAGATTTATGCCTTGTTTTTAACAATTGCATGATTCTAAAAGATTGTTTGTTTTATTAAACCGTATGGAGTAAAGAGTTGATGTTTTTTCTTTTTTATTTGTATACCAAGTAATTTTGTTTGTCTTAGAAAAGCTTTAATAGAACCTAGATGGAGAGACCACATTAGATAGACCTAATTAAAAATATAAAAAATGATTTACAACTTATTAACAATATCTTTGAAGGTAAACTTTAAAAACTAAAGCAACGACAACATCAAGTAAATACAACAAAAATTGATATATAAAATTTATAAGATGTTTAGTTATAAATCACACATCAATATTGAATCATGTATTGTGCCTTAACTCAAGAACCTCAAAATATAATAAATGTATCTGATCATTTTGAGTCATCTATAATCAAAGAAAATAAATATACTATCAAATATAATAAATGTATCTCATCATCTTGAGTTATCAATTCCCTGAGAAAATAAATAGAGTATTAGTTCCCTCTACCTTGTTTACATGTAAAGTTAATGGCTCTTCCTCTAGAAGAAGAAGGCCTTGGGGATTGCATTAGACTATGATGTCTTTCAAAAGAAGAAGGCCCTGGGGCTCGCATGAGACTATGATGTCCTCCAAAATTGTTGGGTAGTTGAAGCATAAACTCAACAAGATTTAATGGAAAAGAAAACAACAACAATTACACAAACAAAACACAATATTTACATGGAAAAACCATTTTAAGGAAAAAAAACCACAGGACAATGATAATCAATATTCTTATTGATCAAGGGAGAATTACAATTGCCAATCACATACATACAATCATACTCTCCTCTCATACACATTGTCTGCTACACTACATTGATCATTGCTCACCTCCACCTCTATGGGTATGCTCGTATATATAACATCTATCAAATAGTTAAATGAATTGATTACAATCCGATCCACCAATTACATAATCTGTTCATTGAAGAGTGCATGCATGCACATTCTAAATTTAGCTGATGTGCATGTTACCGCATGGGAAATTAGTTGGCACATTTTCAAGAATCTCTACCTTGACAAGAATTTACTTGATATATCATGCCCAAATTTATTCATCACTTTTCCTACAAGCTAAGAGAAGCCAAACACCATCAGAACTCCACAAATTCTCTAACAATATTGTTACGTGAACATGTCTGCACGATTCACTCTAGTATGGACCATTTTATCTCTATTAGTAACTTGTCTTATAAACCGATGTACGTGTCCCATTCTGATATGCTAGACTATTAGTCAAATGAACAACACTTTGGCCACCACAAAACACCTCAACTTGTACCTATCCAAACTTACCCAAAATATCCTTGCATTCTTGGAAGACATAACCTTAGGTAGGTCTCCTCTTGTCCAAATCTCCTTAATCATAACCAAAAACTAAATCATGCAATTATTGTAGGTAATACTTGTGTTTATATGCTTCTAAGATACTGAAGCACCCATTTCCATGTGTCCACTGACAACACCAACTGCATGTGAAATACTAGCCATTTCCCATCACAATCATCAAATTTCCTACTAACATACGATACTCGAGATGTATAACCCTTTTCTTCTTCATTATTTATGACATAAACCTGAAGAAAAACTTATAATGGAAAACTAAAGGGATTTTACCAGTTTCACATTATTCATACAAAATTTCCTGAGTACCTTCACCACATACTTCTGTTGTGATAACCAAATATTACCATCTTTCCTGTCTCTATGTATTTCCATGCTCAAGATTTGTTTCTCTGCTCCTAGATCCTTCATATCAACCATCCTAACCACCTGAGCCAACCTGTTGATCTCAAACATGCTTGTGCTTGAAACAAGCATAACAGTTAACACAAAGATAATAAATATACCATAAACACAATGGTTATACTTACTCATTGTAAAATTTGGCTCACCACGAAGGAATCAAAGATCTTGACCATTTTCCTGACATGCTTCAAGCCATACAATTATTCCCGAGTTTGCAAACAAATCTTCTGTTGCGATCTTGAACTAACCTTTATGGTTGTTCCATATACATCGCCTTATTAAAAAACTCCATGTAAAACAATTTTAACATCCAGTTGTACTAACTCAAGATCAAGTAACACAACTAGTGCTAACACAACATGAATAGAAACAAGCTTTTAACAATTGGTGAGAAACTTTCATGGAAATCAATACCTTTGAAATACCCTTCTACTACCAGTCATGCTTTGAACCTTTCATCTTTTACTATGTTTGATTTTATAAAAGGAGATTCATCAAACATTGCAGATCTCTGTCCATAATGATTCTGTGTGTAGTAGGATCCCACATTATGCATCCCTTAACATCATCACTATATCCAAGATCTACCTGTTTGATCTAGGTCCTACTTAGAATGTTGATAAAAAACATAAGCATCACAACCAAATAATTTCACATTTGAGTAATCACTAGATTATTTGTCCATACCACTTTCAAAATCTTCCAGTCTTTTGCAACCGACGGTGACCGAGTTACCAGATAGCACAACCACTTATGCCCACAACCATTGCTGCAACTTGGCATTACTAAACATGCCCTTTCAATCTCAACTTCCTTGCAATAATTTGCAAGTTCTGTTCTAGGATAAATTCGTGAGTGCGGACACAGACCAATCTCCACAGATCCACCTGGATCTGGAACAAACTGAGACAGAATACTACTCTTTCCCTAGTTCTAAAGTATTGAATGGACAAGAGAAGAAGGATGATGTACTTACTTTATGAAAGATCTCCTTATCTCTGTTGATCCCCGCTCTGCTACGATGCTCTTGCGTCGTCCAATCACAACAACACAAACCAATCACAACAAAGAGATTAATATATTCAAAACTCTAGACTATACATGTGATCAAGGA
>ML822791.1:0-10215 GCA_009831015.1 Picea engelmannii
ACATGAACATGAAATTTCCCACTCATAATTCTTTAGTAGATGAGGAGCTCACTTTTGGTGTTGGGAAATATGTAGATTGTGTCACCATGTAGTAAGCTATATGTGAGTATTCTTATTACTAGAATGTGTTGTTTGTTGGGTGGAAAGAAGAAAGACGTCATTAAGAGGGGATGATCATAATGTACCTTCCTTACCACTAAGTCAATATTAAGTGGGGATGTTAATGTATAATATTGTCTCAGGTCCTATTATCATTAACATAAATAATAATAATAGAATGCATTATCATTATATACATGGGGTGTCACTGAAAGGTCACAACTCAATCCCAAAGTGCAATAGATAATTGGGTTATTCCTCATTATATTCAAATTATCATTGATGCAATATTGTGCTTATTGATATATTTTCCTATAGGAACATATCGATGTAATATCAATGATGTAAGTGAGCTTGATAGGGTAGGTAGAAGAGATTTAATGTAAACAATAATTGTAATGTTAGTTTTGTGTCATCTAATGAATCAAGCAAAGTTGGCAATTTTAAATCATACTCATGCCAAACTAACATGATTATTCCCAAAGGAGTTGTGTAGTCATTCCCTTATTAAAATTTGGGATTTAAATAGATATTGGCATTCACTAGTATTCTTGACCATTGTAAGCTTCTTTAACCTCTTAACCCATTGCATATGATCATTTAGGGAATGATTGGTACTAGAAAGTCCTACTTTATCAATCTTATTTGAAAAGTGCTAAAAATTGGGAGTTATCATTAAAAAAGTACTATGTTTCTTCCTAATCCCATGGGTGTGGAAGCCTTCAACATTTTTTTTTCTACTCTTCACGTCAAACTGAACATCCTAGTCAAGGAAATGACATAATTGAAAGTTTCAACCCTCATATCCTTTCAAGAGTGGATGACACCTATTAAGTATGTACACATTAATAAAATGAGATTCATATGCCCAAACATTTTCACTTGGATTCATGATCAACTTCTAAAGTCATTCCTTAAGAAATGCAATGTCCCTTTAGAGATAGGTCAGTTATACTTGTGTAAGATTTGGACCAGTGCCTACAAATTGTTTTTTACACAGAGATACTACAATTTATTTGTGGATTTATTTGATGGAGTTGCCACTTATAACATAGTTTTGGGCATCGTGGTATGAATGTCGATGAAGAACATTTTTTTGTTCTCTTAACCAATATAAAAAATGTTGTTCCCACTATTGATAACTTGACCTTGCTTATCACTTGAACAAACCATGCTCTTGCAACCAAAAGTTCTTTTAACAAATCCATGCATTTGTGTGTGCCAAATAATGATGTCCTTCATCAAATAAGATTTAACTAACATCTCTCAACCAACCTACTACACAAAGAATTATTAATCATAAGATTTTAAATCACTATCAAATGGACACAAATGATGATTAATTAGGTACATGGAGTTTCCCATCATCATCGGGGCTAGAGTGACATTGACATCAACTTGGAGATTGTGATAAGCCTTGAAAATGTTACAATTAGTGTGGTTATTGATATCATTTATGTTAGGAACCTAAACTCCCTAACCCCTCACTTAGGTAGAATAATATATTTTCCATGTAATAAAGGTCAATATTAATAAGGCCTAGTAATAAGGAAGAATAAGTCAAATGTAAGAAGACCTAATAGAAGCTTCTGCTTCTAGAAGATATTCCTCTAGATTGTTCTTTTGGTAGATAGATTTAGTATAAATATGAGTCGAGGGCATGAGAAGTCTTGTCTTGAGAATCATTGTAATAGAGTGTTGCTTTTCTAGAGGTTTCCCCCTCGAAGAGGCAAGTGAACATTGTTTCCTATTAATAAATATATTATTTTGGTGTTGTGGTTTCATATAGTGTGTTGTTCTGTTATTATTCTCTACAGTATTTTTGTTGCTATTATAATAGATTTGGTACCTTACAAGTGGTATCAGAGCACTTTCCTTGGAAAACAATTGAGGGTTATTTTTTTTAGGGTAGAGATGTATTTCGACATCTTAAATCTATAGAGATCTTTCGTTCAATGCATAAGGTCGGGGAAGCATACACACATGACCTACAAGTGGTACTTAAGTGCACATTGTTGGCCACTCTTGAAATCTCTACTGCTACCCCTTCGAGTTGTAGCGCATCAAACAACACATGTATATAGATCGACCTAGATATCCTTAAGCCCTCTGTAGATAAACCAATCGGTCGCCTGAATGTTATACTACCACCGATAAAAACACTCAAGAAGACACTCTCTAGTACCTGGGTAGTCGGGTAGTATGACTAAGGGCATGGTCTAGCCTCCTTAGTTGGTGCCTTGAGATATTGGGTCGAGTACTACTATTGGACCCCACATGTATATCAGATAGCTATTGCACAGGGAAAACCCTTTTTGTAGAAACCTTGAATACCCTAACCCTTGGGACGAAAACATGAACATAACAGACAATATTTATTGTCATGCAACTTTACCTCTTGAATTCTGGTTGTGAAATTACTACACATTTTTTCCTGTTAAGAATTTGTGCCTTTCAACACTGCAGTATTATTCATATCGGGGTATAACTCCACAGGAGTAAAAAAAAAATTCTAGGGCCTGCTCGCACTCTTTTTTGATACCTAGCCCATTGCATTCCTCTTTTCACCCCAATTTTTGTCATACCTAATATTTTCAACTCTTTCTTTGACCCCATGGACCTACCCCTCTTTCCATCATGGATCCCAATTGCCAAGAAGAAACCAATTAGAAACTGATTACTAATCTGGCTACCCTTCAGGATAGAGTAAACAAGGACATTCTGACTATTCATGCAAAAATAGAAATCATCCAAGACCATCTCCATAGCACCATTGGTGAAGTCAAAGACCATCTAGGTGGCCAAATTAATGCAGTCCATTCCACGCTCCACCAATTCATGACCAAATTCCAAGCTACATCCTCCTCTGACCTCCCTCTTTATATTGAAGGTGTTGATTCCAATCAACCTCTCACCTCTCATTCCAACTACCTACCTTGTGACCCCCGTCTTCCCAGAGTCAAGGTCAAAAAATTTGATGGATCAGATCCACAAGCCTGGGTTACTCAAATGGAACATTTTTTCTCCCTACATGGTATCACTGATGAGTTAACCACGCTTCGTTATGGAACTCTCTATTTGGATCCAAAAATATGGCAATGGTGGCAATGGCGTCGCAATTCACACCAAGGTTATGTTGCTTGGTCACATTTTGTTTTTGAGCTATATGAACGCTTTGACATGGACACCCACCATTTAGGTTGCCTGAACAAGTTGAAACAATCTGGCGTAGTAGAAGATTTTATTGTTGCCTTTGAGAACTTGGATTTACGAACGGAAGGCATGACAAATGTTTTCTTTGGGGAATGCTTTATCAATGGCCTCAAGGATGAAATTTGCGCCCAGGTTTTCATGGCTCACCCCCCGACTTGGTTGGAAGCCAATAAGCATTCCGAGGAAGCACAACAGGTCATTTTGAGCCAGAGCAGAAAACCCACTTTTTCTTCCCACCCTAAACCCAACCCACTTGCCTCTCAGGCCACTCCTCTCAAGGTCCAAAAGTTAAGACGGGTAGAAATGGATGAACGCCAACTCAAAGGTCTTTGCTATAATTGTGATAACAAATATTTTTCTGGGCACAAGTGTAAGGAACAAAATCTTTTTATGGCCATTTCATAGGATGTTGTTGAAGAGGAAGTTGAAGTTTCCCATGTTGAAGAGCTACACCTTCTCGATGCTACTACTCCAACTGCTAATCCACTAGAAGCTGAACCACTGATTTCATTACATGCTCTCACGGGCTTCCTTGCTCCTCAAACCCTCAGGCTCATTGGATATATCAAGCATAAGAAATTCATCATCCTTGTTGATAGTGGAAGCACCCATAATTTTATTCATCACTGCATTTCCCAGGAAATATGCTATATTCGTGTCGTCAACAATTTTCAAATCATGATAACTAATGGAGGTTCTATGAAATGTGGTGGGCATTGTGAAAATTTACGTCTTCAAATTGGGCAGTACCACCTAAAATCTCATATGTTTTCCATCGATATGGGCGGTTGTGACATTGTGCTAGGTGTTGAATGGTTACACACTTTAGGCTCCATTCTCATGGATTTTAAGGAATTAACCATGAAATTCCAACAAGAGGGACAACAATATCGCTTCCAAAGCATCGCAACAGGTTCCCCTGAGATCATCAGTTCCCATCTCATGGAAAATCTTATAAAAAAAGGTCACGCAAGTATTATATCCCAACTCCATTCTATTCAAGCAGTTGAGACACCCTCTGTGCATCCTGACCTCCAATCTCTCATATCCAAACACCAAGATATTTTTTCCACTCCTCGGGCACTTTCCCCTTCCCGTGGTGTTCCCAATCATTCCATTCCACTTATCCCAAATAGTCTCCCTCCCAATGTTCGCTCTTATCGTGATCCCTTTGCCCAGAAGAATGAAATTGAGAAAATCATGCAAGAATTGCTTGAAGCAAGTGTTATTTGTCCTAGTACCAACCCCTATTCTTCTCCTGTGGTCATGGTACTCAATAAAGAAGGTACTTGGTGTATATGTCTAGAATTTAGTGCCCTCAATAAACTCACCATCAAATACAAGTTTCTCATTCCTGTCATTGATGACCTCTAATAGATGAATTGAGCGGTGCCTAATACTTTACTAAACTTGATCTTCGATCTGGCTACCACCAGATCTGTATGAAAGAAGAAGACATTCCCAAGAATGCCTTTAGAACTCATGAGGGTCACTATGAGTTCTTGGTCATTCCCTTTAGCCTGTGTAATGCCCCATCCACCTTCCAAAATCTCATGAATCATGTTTTATGTCCTTTTCTCCGTCATTTTGTCTTAGTTTTCTTCGATGATATTCTCATCTATAGTAAAACTTGGATAGCCCATCTGGAACATGTGGATCGATTTCTATGTCTCCTCTCTCAGCACAAACTTTTCCTCAAACAATCTAAATGTGCCTTTGGAGCCTTAGAAGTGGAGTACCTAGGTCATATGGTTGGCAAGGATGGTGTAAGGGTGGATCCTAAGAAAATTGAAGCTATGTAGGATTGGCCTTGCCCTAAAACTCTTAAGAGTTTGTGTGGATTTATGGGTTTAACATGTTATTATCTCAAGTTTGTTAAGAATTATGGAAAAATTGCAACACCTCTCACGACTCTCCTTAAAAATAATTCCTTCAACTAGACTCAAGCAGCTGATCAATCCTTCCATGCCTTGAAAGAGGCTATGTGCACGATGCCAGTCCTTGTTCTTCCAGACTTCACCAAGACCTTTGTCTTGGAAAGTGATGCTTCTAGAAAAGGAATTGGGGAAGTCCTCATGCAAGAGGGCAGGCCTTTGGCCTTCACCAACCAACAACTTTCAGATAGACATTTGGGCCAATCTATCTATGAAAAGGAAATTTTGGCTATTTTGCATGTAGTGGATCTCTAGCATCCTTATCTATTGAGGCAATGCATCCAGGTTAAAACTGATCACCAGAGCCTCAAGTATATTCTGGAACAAAGAATTTCCTCCCCGGAGCAACAAAAATGGGTAACCAAGATATTCGGCTACGATTATGAGATCATTTACAAGAAGGGAAAATAAAATGTGGTCGTTGACGCTCTTTCCCAAAAATATGAAGAAGAAGGGTCCCTCTTTTCCCTCTCTTTTTTAAACCAGATTGGCTCCAAGCTGCTTGTCGGGAATGGTTGCAAGATCCTAAAATCCCTCGCCTCATCCAACAATTGCAAGAAAATTCTTCAACTTCTCCAGGGTACTCTTGGCACAATAATGAGCTTTTCTACAAAGGTTGTCTCTATTTAAGAAACCAGTTGCAACTTAAATCCACAGTGCTTTCTGAGCTTCATGCTTCACCTACAGTTGGGCATTTAGGGTTTACCGAAACCTATGAAAGGGTCAAACATTTTTTTTTCTTCTGGGATGGTATGAAATAGGAAATCCGCACTTTTGTGGCTAAATGTGATGTTTGTCAACGCAACAAGGGAGAAATAGTCAAAGCCCCATGCACACTCCAACCCATTCCAATTCCCCCTTCTATTTGGTGGGATGTTTCTATGGATTTCATTGTGGGCCTACCTAAATATGGAAATACGACAGTCATCATGGTGTTGGTTGATCATCTTTCCAAATATGCTCATTTATGCGCTTTGCAACATCCATTCACCCTATCCATAGTGGCTCAAGTTTTCATGGATAATATATTCAACCTTCGTTTCATGCCTCATTCTATTGTCTATGATCGAGATCCCACTTTCACCAACAATTTTTGGCAAGAATTGTTTAGGCTACAGGGAACCCAATAACATCTCAACACTACCTATCATCCCTAGACTGATGGCCAAACTGAAGTTGTCAACAGGTGTTTGGAAACATATTTGAGGTGTTTTTCATCTGAGAGGAAAAATCAGTGGGCTCAATGGTTACCCCTAGTTGAATGGTGGTACAACACTTCTTACCATACAACTACTCGCATGACTCATGTTGAAGAAATATATGGAAAAAATCCACCTTTAGTTCTCTCATACATGCCTAGTGTCTCGAAGTTCCAGGTGGTTGACCAAACTCTTACAGTTCACGAGGCTATTTTCTGTACCCTCAAACAAAATTTGGTCATGGCTCAGAATCACATGAAGCAACAAGCAGATCAAGGTCGCTCATAAAGTCAATTTGTTGAATGGGACCAGGAGTTTCTTCGACTGCAACCTTATAAGCAAACTTCACTCAAGGTTGACCATTGTCAGAAACTAGCGCCCAAGTTTTATGGTCCTTATACAATTCTCAAGTGAGTGGGACAAGTGGCCTATCAGTTATCTTTTCCCATTCATTCTAAGCTCCATCATGTTTTTCATGTCTCATGCTTAAAGAAGGTGATTGGAACTAAGTGCCAAACTCAACCCAATCTTCCCAAGTTGGATGAAGAAATCTCCATCTAGTTGTAGCCACAAGCAGTATTGGACCAACGTGAGAATCGTCTCCATCAACGCACCATCAAGGAAGTGCTAGTACAATGGAAAGATACAACTCCAGTAGATGCCACATGGGAGCCAACTACCATTCTGCAACAATTTCCTCATCTCAATCCTTGAGGACAAGGTTGTTTTTTAAGGGAGAGGGCATGTTAGGAACCTAACCTCCCTAACCCCTCACGTAGGTAGAATAATATATTTTCCATGTAATAAAGACCAATATTAATACGGCCTAGTAATAAGGAAGAATAAGTCAAATGTAAGGAGACCTAATAGAAGCTTCCACTTCTAGAAGATCTTCCTCTAGATTGTTTTTTTGGGAGATAGATTTAGTATAAATAGGAGTTGAGGGCATGAGAAGTCTTGTCTTCAGAATCATTCTAATAGAGTGTTGCTTTGTTGGAGGTTTACCCCTCGAAGAGGCAAGCGAACATTGTTTCCTATCAATAAAGATATTATTTTGGTGCTTTGGTTTCATAGACTGTGTTGTTCCATTGTTATTCTCTGCATTATTTTTGTTTTTCTGCTATTATAATAGATCTGGTACATTACAAGTTATAATCCATGGAGTGCAAGATCCACTAACATATGTTTATGTCAAATTTAATAGTGGTACAAATGTTCTTTACATTGATACCCCATGATACCCCATAATGGTCATCCCAATACCACAAATTCAGAAAAGAATCACCATGGAATTTCCCTTCATGTCACTTCCCTAGGAATTGACTATTCACAAATCTTAGGGATTAACTCTCGAAAGCAACATTAAATATAGGCCATGCCAAAAAGTTAGGCATGACCTTTACTATAATTTCACGAGTTAAAACTTTTCATGGCCTAAGGCTTGTGCGTAATTTCCCTTATGAGTTTATATGAGAAGATGCAGAAGGCAATTGGTGTTGTGAAAAGAAACACATAATACAAAAGAGGTTATAATGGATTTCTTTTTGAAGGGACATTTTGTACACCAAGAAATATTTGTTTTCAATTGGTTAATATTCAAACTTTTAGATTATTGATAGTTAATAATGAGAATTTTCACTACAAAAATTAATACAATTTTCCTTTGGAGTGAGTTAAAAAGTACAAACTCAATCTCTCTTAGTAGTCGTTTTTTTATCAATGAAGTAAAATTTCACTTTAATCCACTATTTTTTTGAAATTCTAGGTCTTCATAAACTGGGCTAAAATGCCTAATGATAACGTTTCACACTCAAAGATGCCATCAATTAGGTGAAGCTATTAAGTTTGTCTACTTTTTAATTTACTCAAGTTTCTCTCTCTATAGGACTGTGTAATTAATTTCTATCTTTGAAGGTGGTAAAACCTATCATAATTAAGTTGTCAAACCACAATGAGGACAACCATCACTCATTGCTATTAGGGAATATGGGTCAACTCATCACTATTATTCAAGAAAAACCACACCACTTGGGCTTAGACTTTCACTCCTACTATATACCTATATACCTTTTGGCCTTGAGTCATTAACTTATTAAAGTATTTGCTTACATTTAAAGAAGATAAACTATTAACCAATTATAAATAATTTTAAATCTTACTTTAAAATCAAAATAATAAAATATTTTTATATAAACACTATTAAATATTTATATTTTAACATTTACTAATATATTTTTTATTAACCAAATATAAATAATTTTAAATCTTACTTTAAAATCAAAATAATAAAATATTTTTATATAAACATTATTAAATATTTATATTTTAATATTTACCAATATATTTTTTATTGAATATGTTTTTAACCTATTATTTATATAATATTTTCAAATTCATTCAACATACAACCTCCTTATATAAAAAACAATTCCCATTTACAATCACATAAATTTATATAATTCCCATATGTTTAGCTTTCCATATGTACAAGCAACAGTTTTTTTTTTTTTTTTTTTTTAATGAAGTGGGTAAGTGGGTCATAGACAAAAAGCTCAATGATTAAGATTTTATTTTAGATAAGAAATGCAAATTTATACGTATTTGCTTCTCAATTTTCTTTCTCAGTCACTTTTTCAATCATGAAGAAAACGTAAAACTTACAAAATTTTGAAAAAGACACATTTTTTCCAATATATATTTTTAGCTTTTTAATATTCAAATTCATTGTATATGTTTTCAAAAGTACAATACTCACAACTTTGGTCAATAGTCATTCTACAATACTCACAACTTTGGTCACTTTTTCAATCATGAAGAAAACGTAAAACTTACAAAATTTTGAGAAAGACACATTTTTTCCAATATATATTTTTAGCTTTTTAAAATCCAAATTCATTGTATATGTTTTCAAAAGTACAATACTCACAACTTTGGTCAATAGTCATTCTACAATACTCACAACTTTGGTCAATATTCATTCTGATAAGTAACATTGAAGAGTTAAATTGTTTTTATTTTGATAATCTATATACTAGCACAGTCACATAATTGTGGCTGATCAATCCCGAAAGGCTGATAATATATTAAATTTTATTATTGATTAACAAATAAATGGTTGAGCTTTATTTATCTGTTGTTAATATTTTGTTTTTTGTTAATCACTTAGGTGGCAATCAGTTAGCTATCAAAGTAATTTTTAAATATGATTAGGTAAATGTAAAAAAGTAAACACATAAACGGATGTCTTTATAATAGCTAGGAAGTTAATGATTGAAATCACAGCCATTTATTTTGTGTGACTACTAAGAATATTCCAACCATATTTAATCATGTCCATAGAAAACTTATTAAGCACTAAACCCCTATTAAATCTGCCCATTGTCAATAGGTTACAACCAACTAACCACCAGATATATATTGAATATTATGATAAATAGTGTATACACTAGCACAGCCACATAATTGTGGCTGATCAACGCCGAAAGGTTGATAAGATGAAAAGAATCCTTAAAAAAATATATTAAATTTTATTATTGATTAATAAATAAACGATTGAGCTTCATTTATGTGTTGTTAATATTTTAATTTCTGTTAATCACTTAGGTGGCAATCAGTTAGCTATCAAACTAATTTTTAAATATGATTAGGTAAATGTAAAAAAGTAAACACATAAACTGATGTCTTTATAATAGCTAGGAAGTTAATGATTGAAATCACAGCCATTTATTTTGTGTGACTACTAAGAATATTCCAGCCATATTTAATCGTGT
>ML822791.1:10315-34258 GCA_009831015.1 Picea engelmannii
CATGAAAAGTTTTAACTCGTGAAATTATAGTAAAGGTCATGCCTAACTTTTTGGCATGGCCTATATTTAATGTTGCTTTCGAGAGTTAATCCCTAAGATTTGTGAATAGTCAATTCCTAGGGAAGTGACATGAAGGGAAATTCCATGGTGATTCTTTTCTGAATTTGTGGTATTGGGATGACCATTATGGGGTATCATGGGGTATCAATGTAAAGAACATTTGTACCACTATTAAATTTGACATAAACATATGTTAGTGGATCTTGCACTCCATGGATTATAACTTGTAATGTACCAGATCTATTATAATAGCAGAAAAACAAAAATAATGCAGAGAATAACAATGGAACAACACAGTCTATGAAACCAAAGCACCAAAATAATATCTTTATTGATAGGAAACAATGTTCGCTTGCCTCTTCGAGGGGTAAACCTCCAACAAAGCAACACTCTATTAGAATGATTCTGAAGACAAGACTTCTCATGCCCTCAACTCCTATTTATACTAAATCTATCTCCCAAAAAAACAATCTAGAGGAAGATCTTCTAGAAGTGGAAGCTTCTATTAGGTCTCCTTACATTTGACTTATTCTTCCTTATTACTAGGCCGTATTAATATTGGTCTTTATTACATGGAAAATATATTATTCTACCTACGTGAGGGGTTAGGGAGGTTAGGTTCCTAACATGCCCTCTCCCTTAAAAAACAACCTTGTCCTCAAGGATTGAGATGAGGAAATTGTTGCAGAATGGTAGTTGGCTCCCATGTGGCATCTACTGGAGTTGTATCTTTCCATTGTACTAGCACTTCCTTGATGGTGCGTTGATGGAGACGATTCTCACGTTGGTCCAATACTGCTTGTGGCTACAACTAGATGGAGATTTCTTCATCCAACTTGGGAAGATTGGGTTGAGTTTGGCACTTAGTTCCAATCACCTTCTTTAAGCATGAGACATGAAAAACATGATGGAGCTTAGAATGAATGGGAAAAGATAACTGATAGGCCACTTGTCCCACTCACTTGAGAATTGTATAAGGACCATAAAACTTGGGCGCTAGTTTCTGACAATGGTCAACCTTGAGTGAAGTTTGCTTATAAGGTTGCAGTCGAAGAAACTCCTGGTCCCATTCAACAAATTGACTTTATGAGCGACCTTGATCTGCTTGTTGCTTCATGTGATTCTGAGCCATGACCAAATTTTGTTTGAGGGTACAGAAAATAGCCTCGTGAACTGTAAGAGTTTGGTCAACCACCTGGAACTTCGAGACACTAGGCATGTATGAGAGAACTAAAGGTGGATTTTTTCCATATATTTCTTCAACATGAGTCATGCGAGTAGTTGTATGGTAAGAAGTGTTGTACCACCATTCAACTAGGGGTAACCATTGAGCCCACTGATTTTTCCTCTCAGATGAAAAACACCTCAAATATGTTTCCAAACACCTGTTGACAACTTCAGTTTGGCCATCAGTCTAGGGATGATAGGTAGTGTTGAGATGTTATTGGGTTCCCTGTAGCCTAAACAATTCTTGCCAAAAATTGTTGGTGAAAGTGGGATCTCGATCATAGACAATAGAATGAGGCATGAAACGAAGGTTGAATATATTATCCATGAAAACTTGAGCCACTATGGATAGGGTGAATGGATGTTGCAAAGCGCATAAATGAGCATATTTGGAAAGATGATCAACCAACACCATGATGACTGTCGTATTTCCATATTTAGGTAGGCCCACAATGAAATCCATAGAAACATCCCACCAAATAGAAGGGGGAATTGGAATGGGTTGGAGTGTGCATGGGGCTTTGACTATTTCTCCCTTGTTGCGTTGACAAACATCACATTTAGCCACAAAAGTGCGGATTTCCTATTTCATACCATCCCAGAAGAAAAAAAAATGTTTGACCCTTTCATAGGTTTCGGTAAACCCTAAATGCCCAACTGTAGGTGAAGCATGAAGCTCAGAAAGCACTGTGGATTTAAGTTGCAACTGGTTTCTTAAATAGAGACAACCTTTGTAGAAAAGCTCATTATTGTGCCAAGAGTACCCTGGAGAAGTTGAAGAATTTTCTTGCAATTGTTGGATGAGGCGAGGGATTTTAGGATCTTGCAACCATTCCCGACAAGCAGCTTGGAGCCAATCTGGTTTAAAAAAGAGAGGGAAAAGAGGGACCCTTCTTCTTCATATTTTTGGGAAAGAGCGTCAACGACCACATTTTATTTTCCCTTCTTGTAAATGATCTCATAATCGTAGCCGAATATCTTGGTTACCCATTTTTGTTGCTCCGGGGAGGAAATTCTTTGTTCCAGAATATACTTGAGGCTCTGGTGATCAGTTTTAACCTGGATGCATTGCCTCAATAGATAAGGATGCTAGAGATCCACTACATGCAAAATAGCCAAAATTTCCTTTTCATAGATAGATTGGCCCAAATGTCTATCTGAAAGTTGTTGGTTGGTGAAGGCCAAAGGCCTGCCCTCTTGCATGAGGACTTCCCCAATTCCTTTTCTAGAAGCATCACTTTCCAAGACAAAGGTCTTGGTGAAGTCTGGAAGAACAAGGACTGGCATCGTGCACATAGCCTCTTTCAAGGCATGGAAGGATTGATCAGCTGCTTGAGTCTAGTTGAAGGAATTATTTTTAAGGAGAGTCGTGAGAGGTGTTGCAATTTTTCCATAATTCTTAACAAACTTGAGATAATAACATGTTAAACCCATAAATCCACACAAACTCTTAAGAGTTTTAGGGCAAGGCCAATCCTACATAGCTTCAATTTTCTTAGGATCCACCCTTACACCATCCTTGCCAACCATATGACCTAGGTACTCCACTTCTAAGGCTCCAAAGGCACATTTAGATTGTTTGAGGAAAAGTTTGTGCTGAGAGAGGAGACATAGAAATCGATCCACATGTTCCAGATGGGCTATCCAAGTTTTACTATAGATGAGAATATCATCGAAGAAAACTAAGACAAAATGACGGAGAAAAGGACATAAAACATGATTCATGAGATTTTGGAAGGTGGATGGGGCATTACACAGGCTAAAGGGAATGACCAAGAACTCATAGTGACCCTCATGAGTTCTAAAGGCATTCTTGGGAATGTCTTCTTCTTTCATACAGATCTGGTGGTAGCCAGATCGAAGATCAAGTTTAGTAAAGTATTAGGCACCGCTCAATTCATCTATTAGAGGTCATCAATGACAGGAATGAGAAACTTGTATTTGATGGTGAGTTTATTGAGGGCACTAAATTCTAGACATATACACCAAGTACCTTCTTTATTGAGTACCATGACCACAGGAGAAGAATAGGGGTTGGTACTAGGACAAATAACACTTGCTTCAAGCAATTCTTGCATGATTTTCTCAATTTCATTCTTCTGGGCAAAGGGATCACGATAAGAGCGAACATTGGGAGGGAGACTATTTGGGATAAGTGGAATGGAATGATTGGGAACACCACGGGAAGGGGAAAGTGCCCGAGGAGTGGAAAAAATATCTTGGTGTTTGGATATGAGAGATTGGAGGTCAGGATGCACAGAGGGTGTCTCAACTGCTTGAATAGAATGGAGTTGGGATATAATACTTGCGTGACCTTTTTTTATAAGATTTTCCATGAGATGGGAACTGATGATCTCAGGGGAACCTGTTGCGATGCTTTGGAAGCGATATTGTTGTCCCTCTTGTTGGAATTTCATGGTTAATTCCTTAAAATCCATGAGAATGGAGCCTAAAGTGTGTAACCATTCAACACCTAGCACAATGTCACAACCGCCCATATCGATGGAAAACATATGAGATTTTAGGTGGTACTGCCCAATTTGAAGACGTAAATTTTCACAATGCCCACCACATTTCATAGAACCTCCATTAGTTATCATGATTTGAAAATTGTTGACGACACGAATATAGCATATTTCCTGGGAAATGCAGTGATGAATAAAATTATGGGTGCTTCCACTATCAACAAGGATGATGAATTTCTTATGCTTGATATATCCAATGAGCCTGAGGGTTTGAGGAGCAAGGAAGCCCGTGAGAGCATGTAATGAAATCAGTGGTTCAGCTTCTAGTGGATTAGCAGTTGGAGTAGTAGCATCGAGAAGGTGTAGCTCTTCAACATGGGAAACTTCAACTTCCTCTTCAACAACATCCTATGAAATGGCCATAAAAAGATTTTGTTCCTTACACTTGTGCCCAGAAAAATATTTGTTATCACAATTATAGCAAAGACCTTTGAGTTGGCGTTCATCCATTTCTACCCGTCTTAACTTTTGGACCTTGAGAGGAGTGGCCTGAGAGGCAAGTGGGTTGGGTTTAGGGTGGGAAGAAAAAGTGGGTTTTCTGCTCTGGCTCAAAATGACCTGTTGTGCTTCCTCGGAATGCTTATTGGCTTCCAACCAAGTCGGGGGGTGAGCCATGAAAACCTGGGCGCAAATTTCATCCTTGAGGCCATTGATAAAGCATTCCCCAAAGAAAACATTTGTCATGCCTTCCGTTCGTAAATCCAAGTTCTCAAAGGCAACAATAAAATCTTCTACTACGCCAGATTGTTTCAACTTGTTCAGGCAACCTAAATGGTGGGTGTCCATGTCAAAGCGTTCATATAGCTCAAAAACAAAATGTGACCAAGCAACATAACCTTGGTGTGAATTGCGACGCCATTGCCACCATTGCCATATTTTTGGATCCAAATAGAGAGTTCCATAACGAAGCGTGGTTAACTCATCAGTGATACCATGTAGGGAGAAAAAATGTTCCATTTGAGTAACCCAGGCTTGTGGATCTGATCCATCAAATTTTTTGACCTTGACTCTGGGAAGACGGGGGTCACAAGGTAGGTAGTTGGAATGAGAGGTGAGAGGTTGATTGGAATCAACACCTTCAATATAAAGAGGGAGGTCAGAGGAGGATGTAGCTTGGAATTTGGTCATGAATTGGTGGAGCGTGGAATGGACTGCATTAATTTGGCCACCTAGATGGTCTTTGACTTCACCAATGGTGCTATGGAGATGGTCTTGGATGATTTCTATTTTTGCATGAATAGTCAGAATGTCCTTGTTTACTCTATCCTGAAGGGTAGCCAGATTAGTAATCAGTTTCTAATTGGTTTCTTCTTGGCAATTGGGATCCATGATGGAAAGAGGGGTAGGTCCATGGGGTCAAAGAAAGAGTTGAAAATATTAGGTATGACAAAAATTGGGGTGAAAAGAGGAATGCAATGGGCTAGGTATCAAAAAAGAGTGCGAGCAGGCCCTAGAATTTTTTTTTTACTCCTGTGGAGTTATACCCCGATATGAATAATACTGCAGTGTTGAAAGGCACAAATTCTTAACAGGAAAAAATGTGTAGTAATTTCACAACCAGAATTCAAGAGGTAAAGTTGCATGACAATAAATATTGTCTGTTATGTTCATGTTTTCGTCCCAAGGGTTAGGGTATTCAAGGTTTCTACAAAAAGGGTTTTCCCTGTGCAATAGCTATCTGATATACATGTGGGGTCCAATAGTAGTACTCGACCCAATATCTCAAGGCACCAACTAAGGAGGCTAGACCATGCCCTTAGTCATACTACCCGACTACCCAGGTACTAGAGAGTGTCTTCTTGAGTGTTTTTATCGGTGGTAGTATAACATTCAGGCGACCGATTGGTTTATCTACAGAGGGCTTAAGGATATCTAGGTCGATCTATATACATGTGTTGTTTGATGCGCTACAACTCGAAGGGGTAGCAGTAGAGATTTCAAGAGTGGCCAACAATGTGCACTTAAGTACCACTTGTAGGTCATGTGTGTATGCTTCCCCGACCTTATGCATTGAACGAAAGATCTCTATAGATTTAAGATGTCGAAATACATCTCTACCCTAAAAAAAATAACCCTCAATTGTTTTCCAAGGAAAGTGCTCTGATACCACTTGTAAGGTACCAAATCTATTATAATAGCAACAAAAATACTGTAGAGAATAATAACAGAACAACACACTATATGAAACCACAACACCAAAATAATATATTTATTAATAGGAAACAATGTTCACTTGCCTCTTCGAGGGGGAAACCTCTAGAAAAGCAACACTCTATTACAATGATTCTCAAGACAAGACTTCTCATGCCCTCGACTCATATTTATACTAAATCTATCTACCAAAAGAACAATCTAGAGGAATATCTTCTAGAAGCAGAAGCTTCTATTAGGTCTTCTTACATTTGACTTATTCTTCCTTATTACTAGGCCTTATTAATATTGACCTTTATTACATGGAAAATATATTATTCTACCTAAGTGAGGGGTTAGGGAGTTTAGGTTCCTAACATAAATGATATCAATAACCACACTAATTGTAACATTTTCAAGGCTTATCACAATCTCCAAGTTGATGTCAATGTCACTCTAGCCCCGATGATGATGGGAAACTCCATGTACCTAATTAATCATCATTTGTGTCCATTTGATAGTGATTTAAAATCTTATGATTAATAATTCTTTGTGTAGTAGGTTGGTTGAGAGATGTTAGTTAAATCTTATTTGATGAAGGACATCATTATTTGGCACACACAAATGCATGGATTTGTTAAAAGAACTTTTGGTTGCAAGAGCATGGTTTGTTCAAGTGATAAGCAAGGTCAAGTTATCAATAGTGGGAACAACATTTTTTATATTGGTTAAGAGAACAAAAAAATGTTCTTCATCGACATTCATACCACGATGCCCAAAACTATGTTATAAGTGGCAACTCCATCAAATAAATCCACAAATAAATTGTAGTATCTCTGTGTAAAAAACAATTTGTAGGCACTGGTCCAAATCTTACACAAGTATAACTGACCTATCTCTAAAGGGACATTGCATTTCTTAAGGAATGACTTTAGAAGTTGATCATGAATCCAAGTGAAAATGTTTGGGCATATGAATCTCATTTTATTAATGTGTACATACTTAATAGGTGTCATCCACTCTTGAAAGGATATGAGGGTTGAAACTTTCAATTATGTCATTTCCTTGACTAGGATGTTCAGTTTGACGTGAAGAGTAGAAAAAAAAATGTTGAAGGCTTCCACACCCATGGGATTAGGAAGAAACATAGTACTTTTTTAATGATAACTCCCAATTTTTAGCACTTTTCAAATAAGATTGATAAAGTAGGACTTTCTAGTACCAATCATTCCCTAAATGATCATATGCAATGGGTTAAGAGGTTAAAGAAGCTTACAATGGTCAAGAATACTAGTGAATGCCAATATCTATTTAAATCCCAAATTTTAATAAGGGAATGACTACACAACTCCTTTGGGAATAATCATGTTAGTTTGGCATGAGTATGATTTAAAATTGCCAACTTTGCTTGATTCATTAGATGACACAAAACTAACATTACAATTATTGTTTACATTAAATCTCTTCTACCTACCCTATCAAGCTCACTTACATCATTGATATTACATCGATATGTTCCTATAGGAAAATATATCAATAAGCACAATATTGCATCAATGATAATTTGAATATAATGAGGAATAACCCAATTATCTATTGCACTTTGGGATTGAGTTGTGACCTTTCAGTGACACCCCATGTATATAATGATAATGCATTCTATTATTATTATTTATGTTAATGATAATAGGACCTGAGACAATATTATACATTAACATCCCCACTTAATATTGACTTAGTGGTAAGGAAGGTACATTATGATCATCCCCTCTTAATGACGTCTTTCTTCTTTCCACCCAACAAACAACACATTCTAGTAATAAGAATACTCACATATAGCTTACTACATGGTGACACAATCTACATATTTCCCAACACCAAAAGTGAGCTCCTCATCTACTAAAGAATTATGAGTGGGAAATTTCATGTTCATGTTGTTGATCTTCATCTATTGAATCTTAAATAGGTGGTAGAATTCTTGTCAACATTGTTGATCTTCACCTACTAAATAATATGTGTTAAAACTTCACCTACTGAAGAATAGGTAGCTTCACCTATTGAAGAATAGGTAGCTTCACCTAATCAATTACTAGGAAAGTGACAAGGGAAACTCTAGGGTGTTTCATGTTTGAAGTTGTGGTGTTGGGATGACAACAAGGGGGGGGGGTTCAATCCAAGGAACACCTAAATTATAGATGTCAAATTTGGAAAAAAACATATGTTGGTGGATATTGTAGTTAACTCCATGGATTATAAATTATATGAATGACAACACTAAGTGCACCATTTTCAAGGCTTATCACAATCTCCAAGTTTGATGTTAATGCCATTATATCCACAAAGGTAATGAGCAACTCCATACCTAATTAATCATTATTTGCATCTATTTGATAGTGATTGAAAACCTTACAAATACCGATTTATGTACTAGGTTGGTTGAGAGATGTTAATTTAATTGTATTAATTGATGGGAATCATTATTGTCACATGAATGCATGGAGTTGTCAAACAAACTTTTGGTTTCTTTCTCAATAGCATTATATGTTCAAGTGATGTAGGAGCGTCACCAAAAAAATATGATGATACCCCTTAAAGAATTTTTGGGTGGTGAAGTGACGAAGAAGTTAGTGAATAAAGGAACGACCGTGGGCTTGATGAGATGGTATACATGAGGATGTAGCAATGAGGTGATTAGATGAGGGGTCATGATGTAGAAGCAACCAAGAAATGATCAACGACACTGCTTGGGGTAATACCAATTTAGGTTTGGTTGCATTAATTGAGTCGATCCCTCACCTAGCTTAAATACTAGAGGTTGGGCCTTAGTATGAGTGACTTGTTGGAGATGCCCCAAATACACATTAGGGAAAGCTCAACAAATGCCCGATGACACTTCCATGTTCCTTAAGAGATGGTAATTTCCCAGAGTTACCCCTAGGAACCATTATGGTGATCCCTCATAGGGGCCAATAGTAGATATATTCCTTTAGAATCAGGGACTCCAAGGAGTTGTCCCAACTTCACGATGGGTTAAAATCACTCAATTCCCCACTATACATGTAACAAAGTTAAAGCGGGGAGAAGGAATGATGATGATGTAGACCAATAGGATGGTTCCACATTGAAAAACATAATAAGAAAAAAATGTATGTCTAGTAAAGGAAAAGGAGTCACAAGAGTGGGAATATGAAGAAATGATTCCATGGAAAATGGGGAGGTTAGAGAGCATTGAAAATATTGAGAATAGTTCACAACCTTGGTCAAGAAGATGTAAGGCCTTCTAGCCATGAAGATAGTTACATTCTACAAGAAGATAAATATAATAGTTTAGCATGAGAATAAATAGAATTCTAGATGTGAAGATTACATATGAAGGATGCCATGGCATGTGACCTAAGAGAAAAAGGTACTTCTGTATTGAGAGATAGAAAGAGAGTAGAAGGAAGGTTGAGATCCTTATCCTTGTAATTATTCTTCAAAATCGAATAAGGAAGATGATGGTTGATCCTTGAGGTGGTTTTTCCCTTTAGGGTTTTCCACATAAAATACTCTATGTAATGATTATACCATGTATTTACATTTATGTTGTCTCTATTGAGTACTTTATATGTTGTTCATTTCTGATGAATATGTTAAAATATTCTATGTGCTCATTTTTACCATAAACAATATCTCAATATTGTCACCCAACCATAGGCATGCAACCATCCATGAGCACCATAACCTTGACAGACATAATGATTATGGAAGCAGTACTAGACCCAATAGATAACCAAGATATAGTGTATCTATCTTTCTCCAAGAATAGTGAACCAAATAGAGAGTCCATAAACCAGAAACCAAGACCAAAAACCAAGACCAAAAACCTAGTTGTAGTAGTTGCAGTTGCACTCCTTCTCCAAACTTGCGCACCACTTGAATTGTGTGAGTTGTGAGTGAGTGAATGACCAAATGAGCTCAAGCGCCCTTTATTTATAGTGCTCTTTGCCACCTGTCTAGGCCAATTTCGTTTTTTAGAGGCTAATACTTACATATTAATTCTTTTATTGAGTCAGCATGTCTTCTAGGGTTTCTACACATATGTTTAAGGTTTCTCTAGCTTCTGGAACATTTTGATCTAGTCAGAGGTTACACATGGAGGTTAATACCCCCAATAACTATCGTGACATCAACATTCCCTCCTAGATAAGGATGTATTTAACGGTAATGGTCTTGAGCACAAACATACCATTCTGTTGGTAGCATCATCATAACCACATAGGTTATCTAATGATCATGTAGATTAACTCACGAGTAACATCACCATTATCAGTATCATCTGATAGCATCAACCACATCATCTCTCAAGGCCATACTCCATCTGAGTAATCGGGCATGATGATGAATAAGTCACTTACTCAACAGAGTGATACAAGGACCATTCTTCTAGTCCAGACATACGTCTTAGAAGAATAGATGTCCCAACATATGGTGAAAGCCCCGCAGTGGGATACAAGGACCATTCTTCTAATTCATACCTATGTCCTAGAAGAATTCCAGTCCTCCCAGATGTTGAAATTCACGCCATGGGATACAGAGACCATTCCTACATGAATATCAGTCCTCCCAGATGTTGAAATCCACACCATGGGCTACAGAGACCATTCCTACATGAATGTCAATCCTCCTAGATGTTTAAATCCATGCCATGGCCTACAGAGACAATTCCTACATGAATGCCAGTCCTCCCAGATGTTGAAATCCATGCCATGGGCTACAGAGACCATTCCTACAGGAATGTCAACCTCAAACTATTTTCTAATCGGGTCATATGTACCATATAGATCAATTTCTACCCATATGCCTTAGAAAATATCGGTCTTGTATCAACCACCCTAATTGGGACGTCATGTCCTTAGGGGGTGGACTATTCAACCTAATAGAGCTAATAATTGTGCCTCAGGAGAATATTGGTCCTGAAACATTTTCCTAATTGGGCCACAATATCTGCCTTAGGAAAATACCATTCCATGATATGTCAACAATGTGTCAACTTGGACGATTATCCATAGGGAGAATGTCTATCCACCAGCAAACTATTCTTCTTGGACCATTCTCCGCTTGGAGAATGTCTGTCCACCAGCACACTCACTATCCATCTAGCTAGAAATCATCTCCAACACTAGTGGTAGTCTCCATGGAAACTAGATAGTAGCATACAACTGCTACAATTCCATCCAATAGAACACAATTGTGGTTATCCATAGTAGTACACAACTACTCCCCAGTGGTACACAACCATTCCTAGTAGCACACGACTACTAACCAGTGACACACAATCACTACCAGTGGAACACATCCACCATAGTGGCATACAAATATTGTCCAGAGACATACAGTCTCCACAACAATCAAATCATATCATCTGATATCATCTTGCATCAACAATGTCATCAACTGGATCACCTCTAATCCATACTATCATGATGTGAATGCATGATATCTAAGTTGTACTGGAATGATCTGAAGTATCATCTACATCATCTATAAGTCATACTATCATGACATAACTAGCATGATGCCAATGCATCATATCTAAGTTGTATTCCACCTCTAAGTTGTACTCACATGATATAGATCAGTGCCTCACTGTGTCATCTCTAAGTTGCATGATCATCTCTAAGCCATACTAGCATGATTTGAATACATCATATCTAAGTTGTATGCCACCTCTAAGATGTACTCGCATGATCATATCTAGCATGACATGAGCCCCCTGCATCATCTCTAAGTTGTATGGTGATGTCTAAGTCGTACTAGCATGACATTTCTAACATGATGTCAATACATCATATCTGTTGTATTTCATATCTAAATTGTACTCGCATAGCCATATCTAGCATGATGTGGCTCACCAACATTGTCTCTAAGCTATACTAGCATGAACATAATTAGCATGATGCAAGCATCATCTCTAAGTTGTATGTCCACCTCTAAGTTGTACAAGCACGATGCTCCTCGGGCCATTGTATCAACAACTCCAACCATCTGTATCATATATAAGTTGTACTAGCATGATCATATCTGCATGATGCAATCATCATCTCTAAATTGTATGATCATCTCTAATTTGCACTAGCATGATACAAATCAATAGCTCACTGACATCCCATGATGCCACATATCAGTGCTCCCTCCCAATCGAGGAATTTATCTCCTCCCTTTTAACCAAGGAAGCAATCTCCATGAGCCCCAACTTGTCCCTCAAGTATGCAAACTTTATCTTGGACAAAGGCTTCGTCAAAATATTTGTAGTCTTCTCATTAGTGGAGATATACTGGAGAACCACTTCTCCCCTATGGACTATAGTACTTGATCTCAATGTGCTTCGACCTATCATGGAACATCGGGTTCTCTGAGAGCTTCACATAGCTCTAGTTATCACAATGTATCACGGTCGAATCCAACACCTGATCAAATAGTCTAGAAACCATCTTATGGAGCCACACTGCTTCCGTACAAGCATCACAAGCTGCAATATACTCTGCTTCTGTAGTGTTGAGTGCAACGGACTTATTTTTCCTGCTATTCCATGATATCATAGTAGATCCCATACTGAACACATACCAAAAGTACTATTTTTGTCATCTGCACTCCCTGCCAAATTTGAATCCGTAAATCCATGCAGTTGTACGTCATTGTTTGAGGCATATCTCAAACCATAATTTATTGTCCCATGAAGATATCTCAAGATATTCTTTGCAGTTATCCAATGTTCTTGTCTAGGTTCCACCTGGAACTAGCTCAACATGTCCACAACAAAGAAAATGTCTGGCCTAGTATTCACCAAATACATCAAGGAGCCAATCAAATGTCAGTACAGGGAAAATTCTACTAGATCAGAATCAAAGTCTCTCAACTTCCTCAAATCTGTTATCATGGGAGTTTCCATGGATTTGCAATCCATCATTCCAAACTTCTGAAGAATCTTTATGACATACTTTTGTTTCCACAAGAAGATTTCACCACGCTTATGTTGTACTTATAGTCCCAAATAATAATGCATGAGACCAAGATAATTTATATAGACTTCAAGGGATAACTCCCTCTTACACTGAATAATGAGAGGCTATGCACCAAGCTCTTAGAGCTTGCTTGATTCCATACAAGGCCTTCTTCATACATGGGTTTCTCTCAGGTGTACCCCAAAACCTTGAGGTTTCTCTATGTATACTTCTTCCTCAATTACTCCATTGAGAAAAGCGATCTTTATATCGATCTGATGTACACTCCAACCCATGGATGTTGCAAGAGAAATAGAGGTACATCTGGAAACTGGAGCAAACGTATTATCACAGTCTTCTTCCTCCTACTGGGAGTACCCTCTAGCCATGAATTTCGCCTTGTAAGGTCTAGGCACAAATTCCCATACATCATGATGGATTGATATTATTCCATCATAGCTTCCTTCCATTCTTTCTTCTTGACTGATAGCCAAATATCCTCAAGTGTTCAAAACTTGGCTTCTTTCTGGAGAAAGCTTCTTCTAGAGTCATGTTCTTCAATATATTATAAGGACTTGTATTCTAAACATATACAGTTTTCATAGCTTCTTCTCCCCATAGAACATGGAGAGATTATGGTCATTCATCATTGTATTGATAGATTCTTCAATGGATCAATTCTTTTGTTCTGATATACCATTATGTTGAGGATTATAGGGAGTAGTGAGCTCCCTCCTAATCCCGACCTTTATGTAGAATGTATTGAAGTCATATGAGGTGTACTCTCTTGCTTAGTAAGGAGGTTGAAATTGGTCCACACACATCTGAGTGAACGAATGTCCAAAACTTCTCTTTCTTTCCACGCTTCTTTTAGAATTGGTACTTGGTGAGATCACTTGCGTCGTCACTTGATGGAGTCATCTGCTCCATGTTTGGAATTGCCACTCTAGATCCTTCTCGGAGCTATCGCTTGGGACCTTCCCAGAACAATAACAACAAGAGAAAAAGTATTTCCAATAACATTTTCATAGGAACATATCTATGGTAACAAGGATCATAGAATTACTAAGGTGACCTGCCCGAGAACAAGAAATATCTCCTAGAGGAGATGTTAGTTTATTTTGCAAACAAGTACAATAAACATCTATATCAATAATATTCACATGCTATCAAGTATTCATTACATCTAGCAGTAATAGAACCTTTCAAAGACTGCTTTTGCAATTTGTAATGTAGCAAATATCAACCTTGGTATGTGCAAATTGAAACTTAACAATTTGATCAATCAAACCTGGAACCTAGAGCCTCAACTGCTTGTTCCTCTGAAAGTATTGAATCCAAGATCATTGCTTGGACAAGGTCTCTTGTACAGTCCCTACAAAATACACTCATGCTTTTGTTGGATGGTATTAACATGAAAAAGCATATACAAGTGCATACCTTTGAAATTTGCAGCATCGTTCCGCTTGTCTTCTAATATGAAACTATACACCATCTTGACAAGAAGATGTTAGAAACTAAATAAAAAGGGTTCAATGATTAGAACAAGCTAGAAACCCTTAAATTACAACTTTGACCACTAAATCAATTTTGACCAAGAGTCAACCTTTGACTTTGACTAGTCAACCTTTAACTTTGACTAGTCAACCTTTGACTTTGAATTTGACCATTCAACCTTGTAATTTGACTTTGACCAATCAACATTTGACTTTGAATTTGACCAAAAACTCAAACTTGACGTTTTTTCTTGCTGAGAGTACCAATAGGTCTGCTAGGCTAAGGCACACTAGAATATCCAAAAATTAGGTCAAACACTTCATTTAAGGTGCCCAAAGAGTTGGATTAGGGTTTGTTGCAGTTGAACAATAAAGAAACCTAGATGCAGATGTAAATGGTGCCACAACGAGCTTAATAAAGAACTGTTGCACTACCTTCTAGTGGTTAGACTGTCCTGAAGATGGGGTGGGCCTATAACCTGTTAAAATATTCGATGTGCTTGTTTTTACCATAAACAATATCTCAATATTGTCACCCCCGAGCACCATAACCTTGACACATATAATGATTCTGGAAGGAGTACCAAACCCAAAAGATAACCAAGAGATAGTGTATCTTTCTCTCTCTCCAAGAATAGCGCACCAAATAGAGAGTCCACAAACCAGAAACCAAGACCAAAAACCCAGTTGCAATAATTGCATCTACACTCCTTCTCCAAACTTGCATACCACTTGACTTGTGTGAGTTGTGAGTGAGTGAATGACCAAATGATCTCAAGAACCCTCTATTTATAGTGCTCTTTGTCACCTATCCAGACCGACTTCTTCTTTTAGAGGATAATACTTAAATATTAATTCTTTTATTGAGTCGACATGTCTTCTAGGGTTTCTACATATTTGTTTAGGGTTTCTCTAGCTTATGGAACATTCTAATCTAGTTAGAGGTTACACGTGGAGGTTACTACCTCCCACAACTACCATAACATCAACATAATATACCTAGCATAGAGTGAATTCATTGAGTGATTCAAATAACATAGGGGGTGCTCTCCTTTCCGTAGAAATCAATATTAGAAATGAAAACTTCTCTAGCATGATAGATATTTTAGGAATATTAGAGTTGGATACCACTTTGGGACATGAGAGATTCTTTCATATTAAATAAGAGTCAATGAATACAAAATAAAAGATCAAGAATGAAACCAAGAAGAAGATGAAAACCTTGAGAATATCAGGGAGTTAAATGAACTAAAGTTAATGTAGCTTGAGAGAGAAGGTGTCGAAAGGAAGTAGATGTTGAATTAAATTGAATATGAAGATGTTGACAACATCAGATAACGAATTTTAAAATCTACTAGTGAAGATGAATAAATTTGCAAGAGATTTGTTGTAGATAGCATGAGCCTATGCTATGTAAAGTGAAAATACTATTGTTGAAATAGTTATGTATTTGATTATATTTTGGTGAAATTGTTGAAAATTTGAGATGAGGAGGAGATGTAACATGTTGAGCGGGTGACTCCATGTTGTGTGGTTTTGAGAAAGAGTGGTTGGCTACACCAAAGGCCCCTTTGTATACTACATGAAAAGGAGTATTGTAATGACTTTATGGGGTCATTACTCAATTCGAGTCTCTTGGGTGATGCATGGATGAGAAGAACATGAATAGTTCTTGTGATGATGAAAAAAGTGAGACAAAGATGACAATAGAGTGATGATGTGCAATGTATTACTGTAAAATAAGAGTGATGAGATGGAATCCTTGATATTGAAGAGTTCAAGTGTATATCAACGAAATAATGGATGAAGTTGATCGCAATTTTCCTCATAAGAATGAAGGAACAATTTTCTTTGTAATATAGGGAGTTTTATGTAAGAAAATCACCAACAAACATAAAAATAACGACACCCATTAGAATAATGTTTTGGTGGTGAAGTGATGAATAATTTAGTGAAGAAAGGAATGAGTGCAGGCTTGAATATGTGGCAGACATGTGGAGATAGTGATGAGGTGGTTGGATGAGGGGCTGTGATGTGGGAAGGAACCAAGAAGTGGCCAATAACACTACTTGAGGGAATCATATTCCTAGTTTAGACATGGATGCACTAATTGGGATGATCCCTCACCCAACCTAGTAGTAATAGAGGCTAGGCCTTAGTATCAGGGACTTGTTGGAGTTACCCAAACTACACATTGGGGAAGGCCCAACAATGTCTCATTTGCATTGTCTCTTTCCTTAAGAGTTGATGATTTCCTATTGTTACCCAAAGTAATTATTGGGGTGATCCCTCATGAGGTCCAATTGCATTTAATATGTGTTCCTTTAGAACCATGGAATCCAAGGAGTTGTACCAAATCCCCAGTGGGATGAACCCACTTGAGGCTCGACTATACAAGAAAAAAAGTTATCATTAGGAAAATGAATGATGATGACATTGACCAATAGGATGGTGACATGTGGCAGAAGAAAAAAAGAAAACATGTATTCCCACCAAAGAGAAAGATGTCAAGAGTGCATGTATGTGAAAGAAATGAAACCTCTATGGAAAATGAGGAGGACATGGAATAGTTACAAGCCTAAGAATAGTTAATAACATCAGACAAGAGGAATTAAGTCCAATTGGCAATGAAGACAATTATGATCCACAAGAAGATAAATACAATAGTTGAGAACAAGAATAGAGAATTCTCCAGAGGTAAAGATTGCAAGTGAAGGTTACCATGGTCAGTGGCCTATTATCCGAAGCTAATTTTGTATTGGGAGAGAGACAAAGATTAGAAAGAAAATTGAGAACTTTATCCTTGTGCCTCTTCTACAAAATTGAATAAAATAGGCGGTGATCAATCATTAAGGTGGTTATTCCCTTTAGGGTTTTCCAAGTAAAATATGTGGTGTAATGGACTATGTTGCATGTGTACATTTATGTTTTCACTATTAAAGTAGTTTATATGTTGTCTATATGTGAGTAATGGTTATAGCATAGAGTGCATCTATTGAGTGATTCTAATAATATGGGGGATGTTATCCTCCCTGCACCAAGTGGTATCAAAGCTAGAAAATACTCTGGGTTAAGATAGACAACAAGAATATTAGAGATGGCTACCACTTTGGGACATCAAAGATGCAAATGCGGAGAAGAAGAGCCAATGAATAGGAAAGAAAATATCTTGAAAAGAACAAAGAAGAAGATGAATATGAAGAAGACCAATAAGATGGAGGATTTGTAGAATATGAAATTAATGAAGCATGAGAGGAAAAGTATTGAAAGGAAGGAGCTAGTGAATTAAATTGAATATGAAGATGTTGATGACAAAATATATCATATTTTAATATCTGCCAATGAAGATGAAGTAATTTGCAAGAGATGTGTTGCAAATAGCATGAGAGATGCTACACAAAGTGAAAAGATCATTATTGAAGTAGGTATGTCTTTGAGTTTATTTTTAAAAAGTTGTTTAATAATTGAGTTGGGGAGAGGTATAACATGTTGTGTAGGTGACCCCATGTTGTTTATTTTTGAGCAATAGTGGATGGAAACATTGAAGGCACCTTGTTTAAGAGAAACTTACCTATGGATAAACAACTCCTCTCATTGAATTGATTGTAGTCAGTGACAAACATCAAGATAGAACACAATGGGTTTACCCTAGATTTGAAGTATACACACTCAAAATTATGCTAAGAGAATATCATACCTTATTCCAAATGTTGTCCTATCATTATCCTTGAGGCATATTGTTAACAAATGTAAGGGGACCCACTGATAATGAAAATGGATTCTAAGGTACCTATCACAATCTAGAGAGTGTGAATAGATTAGTTGATGTTGAACACTTGTAGAATTGATTGGTTACTAGGAGTCAATGAGGTAAACCCACCGTTGATCGCAAGGAGACCTACCACTAATGATTGCAAGTCCCAAGGTAATAAATACTTTCTAGATATTCTTCCTATATAATGAGATGGTGTTAATCGGAAGAGATTCATTGAAGGTGGGTATTAATGCATCCCCCATCAATCAACATGAAACTGTAACCATGAGAGTATGTGAAGAGATAAATCACCAAGCACAATTAACACATGGATGGATGGCATGAAAGGTCAACGAGACTACAAAATTTTCATCTCGGGCTTCACTTCCCTTGAACATATAGCACAACATATTGATGACTTGGTATAATTGACTCAAGAGGACCAATGATATAGTGCAACAATGCATGAGACATTTGAAACACTCTCCATAGTGACTGGAAGAGTAACTAGTCGGAGGAGTAAATGCCACATAATCATAGTACGACTCTTGGGCAAGATATAACCCAATTGTAAGACAAAGGTGCAAATATGTGACATGTTTAAGGGTGACAATTATTGGCGATTTCCACTTATATGAATATAGATCAAGATCCCCCCCCCCCTTCTCCCTCTTTTTTTATTTTTTATTTTCAATGTCTTTTTCATGTTTTTATGAGTGCGAAAAGAGATAAAAATATGTTCATTTGGAGAAAAGGAGTGGCTCCATGGAAAACAAAGTTACTGACTTAAACAAGAATTTTGACCTCAAAACAAAAACTCTGGTGCAAAAAAACCATATTTTTATGTCAAAAACACCAAAATCAACCCCTGTTTCAAAAAATGGTGCTACTAGTAGCACCCCTTTTTTGCAAGGTGGTTAAAATTGCGACTTAATTGAAATAGACACCCTGATCATTGTCTTGACAACAATACCATTGCATAAAATTGACCCTCAAATAAAAAAGTGATGCTACCGGTATCACCCTTATTGTCAAGAGTGATTGAAATGGAGGTAAGCAAGATCAAAGTAAACAACAACATAACATCATGCACCAAGACATAAGTAGCAATAATCATATGCAACCAGAAGTCAACATAAATAATGGCGGGAACCCCTATGGGACATGGCTAGAAAAATATTAAGAGAGAAGAATGAGGCTCAACTTTTAGTCACGGTGAGTCTAAATAATGGTTCCTAGGCCTATATATGATCACAACATGGGAAACATAAGGTAAAAGGGATGCTAACTAGGGTTCCCTTGAAGGGAAATCAAGAGAGAGGGATAATTTTGCAACTTGGTGGGATTGAACCTAAGGCATAGTGATGACTAATAATGCAAGATCATATTGCATGTAAGAACCTATCGCTATATGCCAATTTAGAACATGTACATCACGGTTCAGTGGATGTCACCATAGAAAGTGCCAAACAAGATGTCATCAAGTCTTGGAAAAAGAATCTAGAAATACTAGTCCCCATGTTAAACTATGTAGTAAAATATCATAAAAGCAACAACAAAGCATGAATCATAGATAATGAAAGGCATTGTTTCAATGGAGGCATAAAAATGGCCATTTTGGACCCAAAAAGGCCCAAAACGGGTCTATTTATGGACAACTAGAGCTCATTTTCATAGTCACCTTGTTGAAATTCTCACTTCTCTAAAATTCCATCATAGATCGTGAGAGATTCCACTAATGCAATTACATTTCGTCTAGACTAGGTAAGAACACGACCGTGTGTTTGATTTTTTTTTCTTGGATTTTCGGACATGATGTTTGACTATGCATTTTATATACATATGTTTCAGGTCTTACTTATGAATTCAAATAATGTGATTAGAAATCCATGTGTTTATGTGCATGGATTTTTTTGTTAATGTTAATTTAATCTGACAAATGCCAACATAGCTAGAAAAATAAATTATGTAACCTCATGGTCTCACCATGGGTGTGCATATGATGAAGGCCAAGGGGTTCCTTCTAACATATGAAAATAAAGCACAAAACATGATAAAAATAAAAGACACTCACATCTCACACCTATGTACAAGGCACTATGCATCCTGGCGATTTATGCAGAGTAGATTCCATTTCTAGGCTTAGACCAAGGATTACTATCATCATTGATGAACTCATGGGCCATTGTTGGCATCATATGGCACACCATGCTAGGGCCATGTCACATAGAATCAAATTTCCACGCTCCCAAATCTTCATGATTTTGATCATAAACTTGAACCAAGTCATTGTCAGGAACTACACGAGGACAAATACAATGATCATTCTTGTGAGCCATCGCATCTTCTTGATGGTGTTCATCAAGACATGGAAAAAGTACGAGACACTCATCTTCTATATGGTTTAGAGTGGAAAATTTTGTGGCAAGTTATGAAAAATAAACTCATGAATCAAACTATTCAAGACCTAGCATTTTTTTCGATGCCCTAAAGAATGCTCCCCATTCTGAATCAAGATTTTCATTGTCACCCACCACTGATCCATTTAAGGA
Organism: Picea engelmannii; assembly: GCA_009831015.1. Classification (NCBI taxonomy): domain Eukaryota; kingdom Viridiplantae; phylum Streptophyta; class Pinopsida; order Pinales; family Pinaceae; genus Picea; species Picea engelmannii. The sequence goes on from ML822791.1 coordinate 31,043, forward strand.
AGAAATGATGATCATTGATGCACATATTCCCATGGTTTATTGGCCATTGACATGATTTCTAAGATGACATTATTTGAAGGAAACTTGGTATCCAAGAAATCACGAGAACTAGGAGGATTGAAAACCCAAATGGTCGAGGTATACTGATCATATTCCATATTAGAATGGATTTTTCGACTAGTGTCAGCAGAAACTGATTGGATCACCTAAGAGGTAATGTTGACTTCACTTAATGACATAATGCCCTAAACGAATGTACTTCTGAAGGATTAGGCACTACCCAAGGATCTGAAGAACCTTGTGATTCAATAATGTCTAAAAAGATCATACCAATAGGGGCTATATTGGGTGTAGTGAATGGTGGAGGAAAATGTACCCATCAATGATGAATCCTTGAACATGTCCACACCAACACTGTCATAGGCAATTACGGAACCACTAAAAAATACAACACTCATTCCACTGTTGTTTCTATAATCAGGCGTGCAATATACTAATGAATTGATCACAACCACCTTCCCTTTTGTGGGGAAAGTGAAGGACCCTAAAGAATGAGGACACTACAACCATGATTGCATGGAACTAACTATTCCCTAGAAACAAATTGTAGTCTATTATTGGGGAGTCAACTTAGATTGAATTAGTCTTTCCACCTAACTCAATGGGAAAGGTGGAAATAATTCCATGAGGCTTAAAAGTGTGACCGTCAAAATATTTTAACATGGTGTTCAATTGTATGAACTCTGGAGAACCTAGGGCTATCCAACATGACAAGGACACAATACAAGTGAAGGATCCTTCTTCAAAAACTATGCGGAAGATATTAATCCCACATGAAACTACTTGGATTTGAAAAGAAATTTGGTGGGGGAGACTAGGCCTACTTTGGTCGATGTCAAAGTTAATCAAATGAGTATTTTCAGGGTCAAATCCACCTATGGAAGACAATAGTTCCTTCTATTGTATTGGGAAACTTTGGAGGAATATGACGATAGACATGGCACATATTGCCTATACTAGATCTTCCAGAATATTGTAATTATGGGAAGCTCATGTGTTAGGATTATGCATTGACCTATGAAGAACATCATTAGGTGGGCGAAGCATTGTGTCAAATGATGGATTATCTATATGGAGGGGGCCGCTAGACCGAGAGGGAGAAGGATCCTTATATAAAGGACCGATCTCAGGATTATCATAATTTCGAGCTTGAGTTTGAAAATTAACTTCCTGATCACACATGTATACATTTATATTTGATGGATTTACCCCATTGTTGGGGTAACCTGTTGTACCCATTGTGGAGGTGCAAGGATTTGATGCAACCATTTGTTGCTACTAGGGTAGAAATTGATTTTTCAGTACAAGGGCTTGCTGGGGAGTTCCCAAAAATCAATGAATACCATCCATCCAGGGACACTAGTGAGTGAGATGGTCTCCACTGTAAATCTTGCAGGGAAACTTCAACTTCCTCTTCCCCTTTTGACCACCCTCTATAGCATTTTGGGTTTGATGGGATATGCTATTAGCATGTGGTCCTAGGTCAGGTTTGATGGGATTTGTTAATGACCTCGAAGCATGAGGAGTTATATCATATAATGTGCTAAACTAAGAATAGATCAAATCTAAAAGATGGGCATGTAGAATTACCTATTGTTTAGTAACTTCCTCTAACATAACAACATCTTTAGAAATGGGTGGTAGTAATGACTTAACAAACTGATCTGCTAACAATTGGTCTTTAATTTTGGCTCTTATAATCCTATGTCATCATTTGCATTCATGAATATGATTTGAGATATGTGTGATGGTGTTTTGATGTACTGACATCAAAATCTCAATTCTAGTCTTGTATCGAATCGATAGTTGGAAATGCATCAAAAATGACATGTGAAAGGATGCAAAGTCACTATACGAAGCACCAGGTAGCTCAATGAACCATTTGGCATAACTTCCAGTCAATGTACACTGAAAAAGTATCATCTATATATTGCCATCCACCAATGAGTTCGAAGAACACCAAAGGTGACAAGTCATGACATGTGCGGAAGGGTCTTCTCCAATTTTACCATCGCATTTTGGGATATAAAATGGAAACTTAGTGGGAATTTCCAGCCACAAAGGGTAGTGTTTTATGGGGTGATCCACCAACCTCGATAGATCAGGAAGATTCAAAGTTTCCAAAAAAGGTAACCTTGTGTTGGAAAATGTGTTTTGATAGAAATAAAACATGGCTTGCAATCCAGATGGACCTTGCAATCCCCCCACATTATTACCCCTATAGAAACTAGTGCCCCCAGAGACATGAATGCCCCTAGGGACATAAGGGCTCCCAAAACAATTACTGCCCCCAATGCTAGTAAGAACAATAGTGGCAAGACTAGTCCCGTGATTGATATTCCAACCAAATGGAAAACTAGCATTCGATATTTCCATACCACCTATAGGACTGCGAAAAACTGGTGGAAACCCACTTCCTACAGTAAAACCATGGCTTTTCCCCCATCAAAAACAAATATGGATGTGGGCATTGATGTGGACACAGTGGGAAAAATAACACTAGGTAAACTTGTGGAAGGAAATGATGTGACCAATGACATTAACATAGTTACTAACTTAATGAGAACCATGACCTCAAAATGAGAACTATAGGCCTAAAAACCCATATTTTTGGGTCAAAAACACCAAATTCAACCTCCATTTCAGAAAGTGGTACTACTAGTAGCAACGTTTTTTTCTTCAGGGTTAAAATTAACACCTTTTGCAACCATAGCCTTAACATCATCATAATATTGTCAACGGAAACCTTAAAATCAACCCTCAAATTGAAAAGTGGCATTAACAACAACACCAATTTTATTTTCAAGGTTAAAACTACAACTTTTTTGAAACCTTCAAACTTGAAAATTGGTATTTTTCATTAATCCTTAAAATTGATCCCTGATAATGAACAATGGTGCTCACAGTAGCAACCCCCTTTTTTCTAGGGATAAAATTGCAAGTTTTTTTAAATCTTGAACTTGACAATCAATTCCCTCAGAACCAAAATATTAAGACTAACCATAAAATAAAAACAAAGGCAATATTAGTAGCACTCTATTTTTCTTTCGAGCTTAAAATTGTAGTATTCTTGAAACTGTGACTTAAAAGCTCAACATCCTTGTAAACAAAATCATAAAAAAAAGAGAAAAAACAAGAAAAGAAAAACCCCAAATG
>ML822791.1:36717-69140 GCA_009831015.1 Picea engelmannii
AAGCCCCCCAAAGAAAGAGGGTTCTACTTATAACATATATTTTTTATGTCGTGGTTGTTCTTAATGTTTTGGTTCCAAGGGTACTAGTTGTGAAGGTCATAATTTAAAAAAAACTTGCAAATTTACCCCTAAAAAAATGGAGATTGTTGTTGGGAGGGCCACTTTTCGATTCAGGGATCGATATTAAGGTTTTGGTTGCAATGTATTGATTATGAAGTATGAAGGTTTCAAATAAGTTGTAGTTCTAGCCTTGAAAATAAAAAACGGTTCCATTGTTAGCGCCACTTTTTAATTTGAGGATTGATTTTAAGGTTTTCGTCGACATCATTACAATGATTTTAAGGTCATCGTTGCAAAATGTGTTAATTTTAATATCGAAGAAAAAAGGGTGTTATCAATAGCATAACTTTTTGAAATGGGGGTAAAAATAACCAGTAAATGTGACATCTAAATAAATGAGAACTTTGTAGGGTTCTTTTCAAGTTGGTAATTGTTACCCACCAAGTTGCACTAGGATGGACTTGTAGTTGAGCCGCCAAAGTTGAACAAGTAATTGTTCAAATTCAGAGTTTAGAAGTCCAGTCGACTGTCATGGCCCCTCTTTTCTTCTTCTTCTTCATATCGTATTTCCATACCCCCCTTAGGGAATTGAGATATCATGATGAACTTTGTAAAATGATTACCTCCCTAATACTAAATCATGAGTACATTACTCTAGAGTGTTTTGTTTTACATTTTAATTATATCTTGCGGTCATTGGTAGCGAGTTATAATTTTTAAGTTTTTTCACTCAATTACCTCCAAAGCTGGAGTAGATATTGATGGTAAGGCCTTAGTGGTTTTGTCTAAGTCTAGTGTCTAATTTATATTATCATGTTAGTCATCATTTTTGAGTCACATGGAAATTGTGTTAAGTCACCCTTAGGATTTTTTTTAATGTTTTCAATTAATAAAAATTTCCCACAAATCGAGATAGTTTATATGTAATCGATGGATAAGTTGAATAAGTAGTACTAGGAGGCATTATATGTCTTGAGGGTATTCGTTTTCACACTCAGAATACCCACTTTACCTAGGTATTACCTTTTTGAGGGAAAATAATGATTATTTAATCACTTAAAGTCATTTTCTCTCAATTGTCAAATAAAAGAAAAATAAAAGGAAAAATCAGCAATTCTTAAATCAAGGAAACATGTCTAGGACATGTTTCCCTTGTATCTGTAGTCTTCTCAAGTTTTGGCGAGTTGTCTCAAGTAAGAGACGGATTAACTGGAGTGATTTTTCATCTGATGGAGATTTGTCTGGGACATGTTTCCTTTGTTTATGTAGTCTTCTCAACTAGTGGTGTGTTGTCTCAAGTAAAAGATGACTTAAATGGAGTGTTTTTTCATCTAATAGAGATCTCAAGGAAAGAAAGTGCACCTTCCTCTTTACCACACTTTGTCCCTTGACATGTGTGCCCTTGTGATTTAGAAACATCACGTGTTTCCTTGGAGATGACTTGTTTTATTTTGTGCTTTGGAAACATCACACTTTTCCTTGGAGATGACTCGCCCTTGTGATGGGGAAACATCACACTTTTATTTGGAGTTAACTTGCCTTCCTTCTTGGAGAACCTCACACCCTCTCAAGCTATATAAGAAAGGTGACCTCTTCCTCATAGGAGAGATTCAGAGACTTGGGAAAATGTTGTTGTAATGATTATATGCTATTTGAAATAGAAATAAAGAGACTTTGGAGGTCATACTTGTGTATTGTGCCAATTTGTGGATGTTCAATGTTCCTTTGATGTGTTGAGGTAACTATAAGTTTACTTTCTTGCAATTCTCTTTTTTCAAATATGTCCTTGAATAAGAAGATCAATTAAGCTAGTTTTCATTTCTAGATCTTGTTGTTATTAGAATATGTGATTGCACATTTTATGTTCATTTCGGTTAATTAACATGTTTTCTAGATCCCATGTGTAGGGAACACCCATCTTTGAAAAAATGTTTGCAGGAATTTTCTAAGCTTGCGGGGCCTTGGTATTGGAGGAGTGGAAGATTCTAGTTGTAATCTCCATCATATTCAACCTCTTTCTACGGGAACAAAGTCCCTCTACAATCCGCTTAAAAGACTCCATTGCCCAACATTTCTTTCTCTTTGACATCTATTTCTCTTCGACATCTCTTTCTCTTTCCTTTTTGTCAACAAAATTAAAAGTTTTCTTCAGGATACTTTTATTTTTGCATGAAAATTAAATGTTTTGTTATTTTAAAGATAAATATTGAGAAAAATATTATTTCATGCCAGAATAAGTTAGATCTTCACTTTGCTCATAAAAATCTTCATTCATAAGTATATCTAGCTTGTTTAATTTATTTTTTAGCTAGTTTTTCAAAGTAAATCTTTAAGGCTAAAAGATAGATCCAGTCTTAAGTGCTTCAAATCTAAATTCAGGAAAACTTATTAATATTTATTTATGTTCTAGGAGAACAAACAATATCATTAAGAAGAGGCTCCTTTTACTTGCTTTATTAGGTTCATTTTGACTAATTTAGTGTAGGTTTTACTTAGAAATTTTTTCGTACAAATTGTGTATATCATCTACCACATTTTGCAAGGTCCTCCAATATATTTTTGGGCATCTTTTTCCTCTATTACCTTGTTGTTTTTTGTATGATTGCGAACAACCAAGGTGATCTGGGAACTTTTCATTCGATGACCATTACATGATTTATATTAAGAGCATAAATAAAATCTAATGTGCAACATGATTAAAGAAGGCATAACCATGGAGAAAAGATGAGAAGAAGAACAAGAACATAAGACATGATAATGAAGTTCGTCCCAAGAATGGACTATGTCTCCGGACCCACTTCGAAGTGGAGAGGCTTTTATATTATCTCAACAATAAATTGGCATAAATTACATGGCTATACCTCAAACTGGAAATGGCCTGAAAATCCGCTGCCCGGATGAAAAATTTGACTGCACCATTGGATTCATGGTGAAAGTAGTGTGAAAACATCTATCAAATCGTCTCAATCTGACACTGTCAACTCCAGGCCCCTGCTGGACTCTCTACCTCGAAATTTGTGCCACACATTCTGCAATAAATGCTCCAAACCTGCAGCCTCTGGGAACAAACCTCCCTGAACTTGGAAATAAGTTGGGTTAAAATAAAATACTTGGCGGAGGTTACCAAGCACCAAACTTGGTGTAGTGGTAAAAATAGTGTATTATACTTGGGGATACCCGGGGTCAAACCCGTGGGCTCCCTATTTTTGGTGTAAGTTACATATATTTTTAAAAACTTTATGAATATAGTCGAAACCATATTATATCATTGACACTAATTTAACTCCCGTCAAGTTTGGTAGGAATGGGTGCCAGAGTTGACGTGACAGGTGCACGGTTTTAGGACCTGTCCAGATTTCACGGGCTATGGTCGTCAAGATATGGGTCATCGGCTGGTCAGGTCATTGAATTCGACGCTTGTCGGCTCGACGATCANTATATATATATATATATATTTGAATTTTTGGTCACCAGGCCCTCATTGGGCATTTCCAGGGTGCCACATGGCATACAGTGATTGGGCCACGTGGCACCTTTCTATTCACTCATTATGCCTAGTCAGTGTTGACATAAGAGGACACCTGTCACCATGTCATAATGCCATGTGGCATCCCTTGGGTGGTTCCATGTGGCGTTACCTAGGGTTTCCACGTGTCACCCACTAATAGGCCCAAGTGGCCACCCAAACTGCCAAATCAACATGCCACATGTCAGCTCATGGGTGGTGCCATGTTAGTTTATTGACATCATCACTACATCATGCTGACATCATATTTGCACAATTAGCTACTGACGTTAACTGTACAGATGATAAGTCACCCTGTTGACTTTGACCAAGTTGACCAAAACTTTGACCATCCATAACTTCTCCATTCAAACTCCATTTGAGGTGTCGTCTGCACCATTGGAAATCTTGCGATGAGCTCTTTGACTTGGAACTGTTTCCACTGAGATATGAGGAATTTTAATTTTTTCCCTTTTAGATCCTCCTGGATCATTCCTCCCCACTGAGAAGCTTTTGGGCCTCCAAAAGCCTCATTAGTCAACAAGAAAGTGAGGGAATTTATCCCCCACTCTCTCCTTCTCGATCCACCATGATTTACTTGAATGTGTTCCCTTAAGGCCCACTCGAAGATATTCAACATCACCCCTGCATGAATTCCTCATCTGTATGTCTAGGATGATATCTTCCTTTAACTCATCCAAGTCCTCAGGACCAAACTCATCCACTGAAGGTACCGAAACACTCTCCATTTCATCCATGATCATCGGAGGCTCATAAATTTTTAGGTTCTCTACATTTACAACTGAGTATATTTGCATGTACGGTGGTAGATCGAGGCGAAAGGAATTTGTGATAATTTTCTCCAAGATGGTGAAGGGTCCATATCTGTTGGGCTTGAGATTATTTCCTTCTCCCTTAAAGATATCCTTGTTGATGTGAATCCACACTTGATATCCCACTTGAAACTGATGATCAACTCTGTGCTTTTCATACCACAACCTGGGATTTTTTCTACAATAGCCTTGAAGCAAATGAACCATTATTCTGTTAACAACCTATGTCTATTTTTCGGTCTGTGGATCGAAAACAATACTCCTCTTCAGCTCGGTGTCCATCATTCTACACAAAAACTTTCCAAGGAATCGAGTGTCTCCATCTAAGATAATGGATGTGGAGAGTCCAAAGTGGACCCATACATGCTGAAAGAAAAGGTGAGTAATTCGCTCAGTAGTGATATTATTTTTACATAGAATCAAGACACATGTCTTGATAAACCTATCCACTGCTACGTACAAGTAGTCATGACCCATTTTTTACATAGACAACTCCCCTACAAAATCCAAGGAGATACTCTTCCAAGGATGAGAAGGAACATGGAGTGGTGTGTACAGCCCCAATTTTCTATTAGTGGGCTTAAAAATGCACAACACATACCCCTTTACATGCATGGTTAAAATTACACTCATTCGAGGAAAACATAACCTCAACAAATACAGTACAATCCAGTCTACTCCAAAATGCCTAAATACAACAAAAGTGTAAGTTTCTCCAATTACATGCATTTTATCAATGGTAGGAATACAAGGTTTACCCAAATGGTAAAACAGTTTTTACTGCAACTAAAATATTTTCACATGCAAGCCATGGATTAGCCTCTCAAATACATCTTTTAATAATTCGTCAATAACATATTTTTCAACATAGCTAACATGAGCATTCTTCAAAACAACAGATGCAAAACTAGGAGGTATAAAAGTATATCTTCTATCATGGCATATGCACTGGTACTAGTTGCAACCTTGAATGGTTGTTGAAGGTTTGGTAGAGCTAGTATTGGTCTGAGGTCGATCTTTTCTCCCAAAGTGTCGAAGGCCCTTTTATATCTGCCTCCCCATTAAAATACCTGTCTCATCTCAAGAATTTTGTTTTTATGTAAATGATTACATCGAGAATATTAGACTTATCAGGCTCTTTGGTTTTTACAATTGTAAGCACAAGATTCTTGCAAGTATGTATAACTCTCTTCATTTGAATTGCACTAATAAGTGATGGGTTAGTTTCCATGCTATGAGCTATAACAATATACTTCACTCCATATTTTGTGAGGTGGTATTTATTCTCTTTCCGGAAGAAGATATCTTTTATGTCATAAATATAAGGACTCCCTAGTACAATACCACATATATCTAAAGGAACCACATCCAATTCAACTTCATTTTCCAACTTAGAAGCAATAGAAAAACTCAATCTACACTGATTGGTAACCTAAAGTTTTTCATTATCATGTACCCAACCAAGAGGGTAATGTTTCTGGTGAGGTCTTGTGGTTAATCCCAATTTCTTTACCATCTCTTCATATATCAAGTTAACTTGCGAACTTGGGTCAAACAGATTTTCCACTTTTGTGTGTTTTGTCACTACTTTTATGTGGAATAATTCACTTCTTTTTTTATCATTTTCAAGAGATGGAATTGTAGAACTTGAACTAGCATGCATGGAAAGTTTACCTTGTAACCCAATTGTTGTGATTTTGTCTTCATCGCTTGAATCAGAACACAAGTCTTGTTGCACTGTAGCAACGTTTTTTTTCTTCCCTTTGCAACCAAATATCTTAGGCTTAAGATCTGTATGTAGCTTCCATTAGTGCTCATCATCATGCCCATCTTTGTTGCAGTGAGTGAAAGATGATTTTTCTCTGTACTTCTTTGTTGTAGCTTTCCTCTTATCCTTTCCTTTGCCTTTCCTTTTGAAATGGTCTTTTGAATGCTTGTGATCTTCATGTACATTCTTCTCCCTGCTTTCATGGTGAGTTGCTTTCACACACATCTCATCTAATTTTGTAGGGTTAAACAATAATAATGTATGTCGAATGTAACTATGAAGTGCACCAATATACTTCATCAAAGTTTCATGACAATCTAAAGGAATATTTAAAGCAAGTGCATGTTTCCTAAACTCCTATGTGAAACTATGAACACTCTGACCTTTACCATGTTTTAGATTTTTCCATTCCATCATGGATTTTTGAACATAACCCAGTGGATAAAATTGTTTTTTCAACACAGATGTAAATTCAGACCATGAAGAAAGGAGTTTACCATTATGATTACTACCTTTATGAATTTTTCTCTCCCACCATACAAGGGTTGTGCCTTCCAGCCGAAGAGAATCTAATTGGATCTTTGCCTCTTCCTCTTTGATCTATTATACATGGTAGTAAACTTCGATTTGTCTGATCCAATTATTAAGCTTATCCGCATTAGCTTCTCTATTAAACATGGGAAAATTAAATTTCACATCTAGTTTCAACAATGGCTTTTTAGAAGTACTTGGATGAAAACTAGAATGATGAGAATGAGAGGAGGAGGAAGAAGAGATTGAAATTGAAGGTGGCGATGGAGGTTCAGGAGGATCTCCTCCAATTCCATGGTTCACTAAAGCATTATCCTCTTCTTTAGATTTCTTCTTCTTCCCCTTTTTTCCACTCTCTCTTCATAATCTGCATACAATTTTTCTACCATGTCTGACATCCGGTAGAAGATCTTGTGAAATTTTTTCTCATGCTCAGTACGTCTCTCTTCATCCTCCATTTTCCTTCTTCGAGTTGCACATCCAATCTCTGGGTTGAAAGTATTAATTTTTCCTTCACCTACTTTGATCTTGTCCCCGGTAAGCATTCACACTCGCAATTCAAGTCAAATAACCTCACTCTAATACCAACATGATCGGAGATCTTTTCATTTGATGACCATTACATGAATTGCATTAAGATCATAAATAAAAGCTTATGTGCAACATGATTAAAGAAGACATAATCATGGAGAAAATATGAGAACAAGAACAAGAACACATGACATGATAACGGAGTTCGTCCCAAGAATGGACTACGTCTTCGGGACGCTTCGAAGTGGAGAGGCTTTTATATTATCTCAACAATAAATTGACATAAATTACATGGATATACCTCAAAACTGGAAATGGCCTGAAAATTTGTTGCCTAGATGCAAAATATGACTGCATCAATGGATTTGTGGTGAGAATTAGTGCAAAAATGACTGTCAAATTGTCTTAATCTAACACTATCACCTCCAGGCCCCTGATGGGCTCCCTGCTTCAAAATTCGTGGCACACGGTCTGCAATAAGTGCTCCAAAATGACATCGAAAAATGTGTCGTATGGCCTCTAGGCATGAACCTCCCTGAACTTGGAAATAAACTAGGTTAAAATAAAAATACTTGGCAGAGGTTACCAAGCACCAAACTTGGCGTAGTGGTAACCATAGTGTATTATAGTTGGGGATACCTGGGGTCAAACATGTGGGTTCCCTATTTTTGGTGTAAGTTACATGTAGTTTTAACAACTATATGAATATAGTAGAAACCATATTATATCATTGGCATTTACTTTTAACTCCCACCAATTTGGTAGGAATGGGCGCTAGAATTGATGTGACGACTTCACGGTTTAAGGACTTGTCTTTATTTCACGGGGTATGAACACTGGAAATGGTATGGCCACCGGTCAGTCCAGTCGTCGGATTCGACGCCAGCCATCCTGACGGTCGGTTTATATATTTTTTATTTTTTTTGGTCACGGGCCCTCATTGGGCATTTTTAGGGTGCCATGTGGCACCCTGCTATTCGCTCATCATGCCCAGTCAATGATGATGCAAGAGGCCACCTGTTGCTGTGTCAGGATGCCACTTAGAATCCCATGGGTGGTGCCACATGGCGCTACCTGGGGTTTCCACGTGTCACCCACTAATATGCCAAATCAAATTGCCATGTCATCTCCTGGGTGGTGCCACGTCGACCTACTAAAATCATCATTACATCACTCTGATGTCATCTCTACACAATCAGATGTTGACTTCAATTGTATGAATGTTGAATCACCTTGTTGACTTTGACTAGGTTGACCAAAACTTTGATCGTCCATAACTTCTTCGTTCAGACTCTGTTTGAGGTGTTGTTTGCACCATTGGAAATCTTGCGACGAGCTCTTCGACTTGGCGCTATTTTTTTCTGATATATGAGGAATTTGAATTTTTTTCCTTTTAGATCCTCCTACATCACAAGGGGATACAGTCAAAATTTGGTGTATTTGGACCATCTGGGCTCCTGGAAGAACCTATCCTCCTTCATAAACACTTATGAAAACTTGTAATCTTAATGGTCATGTTCCTATAAGGGAACACAAGAATTTCCAAAAAGGATTGCAACCTCATCAATATAATCAATGGGATACACAATGCCTAGTATTCAATCGCCCCCGTGGGATCACTGTCTTGTGTGATTGTCACAATTTTCACAATATTTTCTTATGTTCTCAAATCTCACCTAAAGAAGATAAAATAAAACTTAAAATATCAATCACAACATCGCATAACATTAGTTTAGTTTCCATTTCATATATTAGCATAGATTAGATTTCAATTCCTAGTTATATTTTATTTTTTCTTTTTACTTTTTGTTATTTAAATTTGGAAATAAACCATCTCCTCAGCTCCCCCTAGTATGTTCTTGGCCCTTCCACTACGAGCTTAGTCTTAATCTCTAGAATTAAGCTTCATGCATAACAAGGGTTAGTCAGTTCGAAGTAGTTTAATAGAACAATCCATTAGTTTATATTGTTCAGTTGGAAATTGCAGAGAGTTTGTGTGTGAGGTCAGACGAGATTTCTCGGAACTTAGTTCTCCCCACGTTGGACTTTCGACATTCTCTTGAACTTGTGTGGGAATTCAAATGGATATCCTCCTTGTTGGACCTTCGCATAGTTCAACATCCAATCTAACAGATATCCTCTAAGGGGCCAAATTGGATTAGATTTGTTTTTTCTTGTTATCACTTTGCACACATCTCACTTTCATAAGTGGCTTGCACTCACAACAACCACTTCACAATAAATCTAACAACTTAAGAACTTACTCTTAATAATAAAACTTACAAGAGCATTGCAATACATTCTCATTTCTCGCAACAACACTCTTTACTTTTGGCATTGGTCTACATTTCAACATTTGCTAATCGTTTCCTTTCAAGCACTTATATTTGCTCTCAAGTTATATCATTTATATGCATGTATCTTGTATGATTTATTTTTCTAACATAAGCAATTTCCTTTGATGTGTCTAATACGCTGCTAGTTTAGAGTTTTTTGTATCTTGCTCTTGTTTTCAATAAACTCCTAGAATAATAAGTGTGCTTAGATTTAGTTTGATATTTAGATTATTTTATTAGGGACTAACTGTTACGGAAATATTCCCCCACGCACGGGTGAAATTTCCCTTGGATTACTAACCCCTATACCAAGACAAAAACAATCATTTGGACACTACCATTCCTATAAACTCATTTTTCTTATCGAAAAAGAGAGGAGAAGGTAAAGTAGGATGTACTATGTTTACAATGTTTGTCCTAGCTCCTCTTATCCACAAGCTTGATCCAATTCCTAGTGCAAATCAATACCTACAATGAAGAACAAGAAACAAGTGACTTCCTTCTACTCTAATGGATTAGGCAAAGCAAATTCATCTATGCAAATTAAATTAAGCATAGACAAGCACATGAAACCACATACTTGAAGGAAATAGGCCAAGTATATTAAATGAGAACAGAGAAAACTTACAGACCATGAATGATGCCAGATGCAATTCCTCCAAGCTCTCCTCGTCTAACCCTTGCAAGAATCACACGATCATAAGTTTGATATCTCCAAGATACCTCCAAAATAAAAGGTTTGATAGCTCTAATCTTCCTCTTTCCTCCTCTTCTCCATGGAAAGCCCTCATTATATAGGATTTGGTGGCTTAACCACCATGGATACAATCACTCACTATATCCACTAAAATGGGATCTCCAAGATTTTTACGGAGAAAATATCTCTCAAGGAATTTAGGGAGAAAATATCTCTCAAGGATTTTAAGGAGGAAATATCTCTCAAGATCCACCAAATTAGGATTTTGGTTTGAGAAAATATCTCAACCATCCATGAGATTCTCAACCTCTCCTTGAGATTAGGAAACTAAATGTGAGGTGGATTCTCACACTAAATTAATTTCTTTTTTATGAATATTAATAAATAATTCATGTGCACATAGTATTTTGACCTTCATATGATATATTTTTCCTCCTCATTGACTAGGGATTGTGACAAATGTTCTTTCATGGTGTCAAGGCATATGTGACACTTAAAAAGGTGCATATGACACTTTTACGACACTTGCGACACTTAGGGTGATGTACTTAAGTATGGCATTTTGATGTGTAACAAATACCCCCTAAAGTCTGAGGTTAGAAGAGAAACTGATGGTCGAAACACTTTAAAAATTATTCAATGCAAGGCTGTGGAGTTGGAGAAATTGGTAGAAGCTGCAAACAACCATCAAACAATATTGATATATGTTCCATTTCTGAGGCAGGAATACCTATGCTCGCAATATGATATGACTCAAAGCATGACTGCTGACCAATACACTGTAGATCCATAAAAAATATTGACTAAGGATATGGCCACTAGCGATACAATGTGAATCCATACCTCCATGACATAAATTTTTCATAGCCATGAAAAATACACAGTGGAGCTACGAGATGATAAAAAATAGCCATAGACCAATACAATGTGGAACTATGTCATAGTATATATATCAACATGCTCAAATGATCTCCTTCGCATCTTGGGCAAAGCAAATAACAGAGTGAATGTGCAACCTAGGGTCTTCATCGAAATACCAATGTGGTACGAATCTATCCATGTGAATAGACGATTTGATTTCAAACATGGTATAAACCACTTGATTACCGATCATTGACGTAAACCATTAACAAGTGCGAGGGAAATCACCAATGATGTCAATGACTCCCAAGGTACCCTAGTACATTCCAACAAATGTGAATAAATGAGTTGAGGTCGAACATTCGTGGAATCATCCAATCAGAGGTCAATGATGTAAACCTACTATCAGAAGTGAGGAGGCTTGTCATTGAGGCATGTAGGTACCAAGGTACTAACTGGTTTCTAAGTCTAATTCTCGAATGATGTGTTGAAGTTGACAGGAAAATACTCGTCGAAGGAGGGTCTTGATGTATCCCCCATCATAGACACAAAATTGACACAGGAAAGTGATGTTAGATGGTGAATCAAATGAGTATGGACTAACATAGAAAATTGAAACTGGAAATACTGTAGATGGATGGTTTGAAGTGAAACTTCCCTTGAACATGATGAGGCACGACAACTGACTTGGCAACATTGACTCGATGAGTACCAATAATTTAATTTGACAACAATAAGAGAAATCTTTGACTGGATGAAAAAGTTTGGTGACACATGGAATTGGTATGACTGAGAGACAAGCGGATTACCCAACTGTAAGACAAGACGCAAACATGTTCCATGTTCAAGGGTGACAATATCTACCATAAAGGATTCCCAAAAACTTGACCCACTTCCTTCAATTTTTCCCCCACCTAGATAGATGAGTACCTCTTTTTCATTTAACGAGCTAGAGGAGGGTAACACATGCTCGATATAACTCACCTTCGGTAAGTTCCTCTTCCTTTATTTAACGAACTAGAAGAAGTAAGGGTTCGTTCCCATATGGTTCATTCAATGTGTATTTTAGCGAGTCTAGAGAAGGAAAACTCGGTGGTTTTTCATGTTTAGAGAGTCTGAAAAGTACTTAAAAACGACTCCATGGATGAATGTTTCGTAAATTTAGTCTCCCAACCCTGAAAAAAGTGTAAAACAATATAGTGGAGAACTCTTCTAATCATGTTTGATTAGAGTGTTCATTTTTCATAATTAGTCTCGCAAGGCTGAAAAAGAGATAAACTATCACTCGAAAGACGCCCTTTCAAACCTTTTAACGAGTTTGAAAGGAAGCAAGATCACTCGAAATTGTTTTCATGTTTAAAAAGTCTAAAAAGAGCATAAAGAAAACTCCAAGGGGTTCATTTTTCGTATAACCTTTACAAGTATGAAAAATGATAAAAGTATACTCGGCCACATTCTCATATATTTACGAGCACGAGAAAGAATAAAGACTAAGCTCATAATTGGTTTCATTTTTACACAAGCTTGAAACAAAATTAAACTATTCTTATGATTTCCCAATGTAATTTCCAAAGGTTTTGAGGGATGCCCATGGATGGTTGGTACTCTGCCCCTAGCTTAAAAAGATAATGGCTTAACTCCAAAATGATAATCAAAGGTTGGAGACATGTCTCCCCAAGCTTCATTTCATTCACTGATGCTTATATTGTCACTGATTTATGTACCAGATGAGGAAAAAATGTCAATTGACAAAGGAATATGAAAGGAAGGTTCAAATATGAGACCTAACAAAAGACTTGACTCGACATCTACGAGATCTAGCTAAGGGCTTGGCTCAATATCTACGAGATCTAGTGAAAATACTTGACTTGATAGGAGAGGTGACTTTTTCATTTTTTAATGAGCTTGACACATGAAAAGAACTATGCTCAAGACCTCTATTTAATTTTTAACAAGCTTTCCATAGAGAATAAAAACTATGCTCAAGACCTCTCCTCGATCATGGCTTCCAAGAGGACAATTCTCTAGAAGGAATACATGTCAAGGGACAAACGTCAGCCATGGCTTCTAGGAGATCTTCGTTAGATGGAAGAAAAACACTCCGGAAGGAATACATGTCGACGGCCTCGATAAGGGTAGGGATATTTGGATCTAATAGCCCTATCGAAGAGATGACCATGTCAAATACCATATCTAAGTCAGGAGAAGGGAGAGATTCCCTCTCGTGTGGGGTTGAACGCATGGGGTAGGGCATTACATAATTGACCTGCGGCGGGGCAGACATTGTTGGCATGAATGGATTGTTCAGGGAAGGTGAATGGTTGACCATCAGATGAGGGTCAATGAATGAAAGTTGGTTGATCGTTACTATGTTTCCGCTGTGAGGGAAACATATCACTCAAAAGAGAGTGGACACAAAATATCTCATAACATAGACATAGTCTCACTCAAGGATCAGGTTAAAGTCCAAGGGGTCATGAACTACCATCACATTGACGTAGAATGTTTTTCCTCCCAAAGTAACTGAAAACTGAGGAAGGATCCATAAAGGTTGACTAACTCTTCTATCAAAGGTCAACAGATTATGAGTCACAAGCGCAAGCTATGGTGAACCAAAATCTTACCAAGCATTCATGGATAATATGCTAACAGAAGCACCTTCGTCTATTATAGTGTTACGAATATTTCTATCACAAACATGTACAGTGATTTGGAAAGTCACGTAAGAAGGAAGACAGGGTTCTGTCAAATGATTCCATTTAATAGAAATCATTTTATTGCTTGAAGAGGGTGCCATCGGGACGTACGGAGTACCCCCTTGTCTCGGTGAATCAGTATTGATGAGGTAAACTTGAGTGGCATCCTCACTCTTTGAATGAGGAGTGGAATCGATAGATGACGGAACTGTATCAACCACTTTGGTTGCACTCTTCAAGGGAGGATTGTGATCGATCAATGATAGAACTGGATCGACCACTTTGGCACTCTTCAGATGAAGAGTGGGTTTGATCGATGACGGAATTGGATCAGTCACTTGGGTTTCACTTTTTAGATGAAGATCCAGGATGATCGATGATGGAACTAGATCAACTACTTGGGTTAGTGGTTCAACCAAGGATGAAACCAGATTGAACACCTAATCAATCAGACTGATCGGGGATGGAACCAGATTGACCAGTCCATCAACTAATGACATTTTGGGGGAGATATTATCATGATAAATAGTTGGAAGTTGAATATTTTCCAAAATATAAGCCTCGTCCATACGAGGGAAAAGGTGAGAGTAATGATCACCTTGGCATAACATACAAGGAAATTTGACAGTTATATTCTTCTTACCAACCTTAACGTCACTAGTTGAAGGGGTGTCACTAGAATGTTCAGCAGGGGTTGATGATGTGGAAGACCACATTTCTAAGACCTTGGGGAGACCAGGGAAATCTCTCATAAAGTTATCACCCTTACAAAGCTTGCAAGGGAATTTGAGTTTGGGATTCTTCGTTTTAGACTGGTCGACTTTATAAACACTATCAGTACAATTAAAAATAGGTGGTTGTTCAGATCCAACATGACTTGATGCAGTTGGAGGCTTGGTCTCTTTTTTATTCTTCTTCTTCTTCCCCTTTCGTTTCTTCTTCTTCTTATCAACCTTGCTACTTGCTTTAGAGATTTCAATAGGCAAATAAGGAGAAAGGGAAGGAGACCTAATGGGTAAAGAAGGATAAAGGTCCACATGAGGTTGATTTGTGGGTGGTGTGCATACATATGAAGCATTAGGTGCATTCAAAGAACTGAGAAAAGTAGAAATCACCAGAGTGGGGAACAACCAAACCAGTAACCCGATGGTGAGTCCTGGAAGACTCAGTGTGGCAATGCATGGAGGACCAACATTTCCAAAAGAAGGAAAGGCGAAAGGTTCCTTGGGAAAAGGGGTTCCTTCATTGGTACTCTCAGTAATTGACGCCATTGACACTGACTCAACCTAAGGTCCACTAAGGAAAATGAACAACACACGCTACAAATCTAAGAATAAAACAATCAAACAAACCTTCCCACAATGAAACCACTAGTTGGTGATGAAATCCAACATCGCGAGATCAATATAGGAAAGGTCTGGGATAGAACAGGTGGATTAGTTACATTGGCGACCTACTTAATGAAATTATGCCTTGGTGCAAGTTCCCACACAGTTTTACCCATGGGTGTACCCTCCAAGGAGCCCAAGTGAGTTTGACCAACACCTGACCCAGGTATGGTGAAGACTCCCCTTCATCATCACCTTTTGTATCAACCGTACAGATATAGGCCACTAATGTTACCAACTCGCAGTAATCCTCTGAGCGCGTACAGTCGACAATTGAGAAGGAACATATGGGAAAGATAACAAGTCTGAAATTCTTAAAGAAAATTGAAGACAAGTGGACCAGAATACTACTGAGAACCATGAACAAATTCGGGATTTACGAAGCTCTAAGACCAAATGAAACCATTCATGTATCAGGAAGAACCCTAAATATACGATCTTGCTGCTACATGGGTTAAGCTTCGGAGGGGAAATCTCCCCTACTCTCCTGCACACGACCTTGTGTTTAACCCCTATGTGAGAGGGGGATCCCGACTATTCTTATATGAACAATTGGATTTACCGTGCCCTAGCACAAGATTCTATGTTTGTTTGATGGCTTTGGAAAGTTATCCTCACAACCTATTCCAAATCCCCACACTTTAAGCTTATGTAGGTTCGCTACCAGATAATATAAAAGTGTCTGATCAATTTTGTAAGCGCTTCATTTTAGGGTTGTTGTTTACACAAGGGTGAGAAAGTGAAACTTATGATGTTTTAGAATCGACTCCAAAAGAATGCAAAATAATAAGATGCAAATGTTTTTCTTCAATGAATCCTACATACGGGATGGAGAAGAGGTTCAACTTTCTTCAACAAAAGAACCTAATTCCCAAACGCAATTTTCTAAATGCAATATACTACACTACCCAAAAGGAAGAGCACAATTATATTCTTTATTTGATTTTAAAAGAAAGCAAATGGAAATCATTTAATGCTTCATTACTTTCAATCAAAATGAAAGAGTCGGATGAAGATACAAAAGACACGAAGCAAACATATTTCAAATAATGAATGCACTCAAAGGATAAAAAGAAATGAAATAAACAAGTATGATAACTCATTCAATCAAGAACTCAAAGATGCAAAAGAGAAAAAAGATATACACTCACGAAAATACTCAAATGAAGAGAAACAAGAAATTGAAATCAAGCTAGGTTGTCATAAGAGTCTTAATCATCCATAAAAGCAAGATGTTTCAAATGAATACAAGAAGGCTCAATACCAAGAAACCTTTGCAAACCTTAGTTTATGAACATTCCTAAACAATCAAGCAATCTGAAATCTTTACAAGACGAAGATTAGATAAACTCAAAAGGACAAAAGGGCCAAGGGATCATGTTAACCCAAGGGGATCACAACTAAGAGAAAATTTTCAAACTCAAAGGATAAACAAAAATGAATGATAAATGGCCAACTCTTAGAAAAACAAAGTCAAGAGTATTCAAAGGTCTCTGAGCAAAACACTCCTCAGGATTAGACTGAGAAAAAGTGAGCAGAAAGAGGCAGAAAAGCCTAGAAAAGGAGATCAACACTCATTTTTCCAAAGGTAAAGAGTGTTACAGCACCCTGATATACACTACAGGGGATGGTTGATAATAGATCAACACTCTAGTATAAACAGTAGAGGAGCGTTTCCCTTCCCAAAAACTCAGAAAAAAGGCTAAAAACTCAGAAAACTTTGCCAAAGAGTCTGTGAAATATTCAATGAAGAAGAGAGAAATGGAATTAGATCATAAAAAAATAGAAAATAAGATCTAAAGGTGAGAAAAATCTCATATGATCCAAGGAAATACAAGTCAATGTCCCTCCCTAGAGGAGTTTCTAATTTTCGTTACATAAATATTCCCCTGCGCATGGGTGAACTTTCCCTTGGATTATTAACCCTTATACCAAGACATAAACAATCATTTGGACACTACCATTCCTATAAAATCATTATTCTTATAAAAAAAGAGAGGAGAAGTTAAAGTAGGATGTACTATGCTTACGACATTTGTCCTAGATACTCCTATCCACAAGCTTGATCCAATTCCTGGTGCAAATCAATACCTGCAATGAACAACAAGAAACAAGTGACTTACTTCTACTCTAATGGATTAGGAAAATCAAATTCATCTTTGGAAATCAAATTAAACATAGAAAATCACATGAAACCACACACTTGAAGGAAATAGGCCAAGTATATTAAATGAGAACAAAGAAAACTTACAGAGCACAAATGATGTCAGCTGCAACTCCTCCAAGCTCTCCTCGTCCAACCCTTGCAAGAATCCCATGATCATAAGTCTGATATCTCCAAGATACCTCCATAATCAAATGTTTGATACGTCTAATCTTCCTCTTTCCTTCTCTTCTCCATGGAAAGGCCTCATTATATAGGATTTGGAGGCTTAACCACCATGGAGAAGATCACTCACTAGATCCACTAAAATGGGATCTCCAATATTTTTAGGGATAAAATATCTCTCAAGGATTTTAGGGAGAAAATATATCTCAAGGATTTTAGGGAGAAAATATCTCTCATGGATTTTAATGAGGAAATATCTCTCAAGATCCACCAAATTAGAATTTTGGTTTGAGAAAATATCTCAACCATCCATGAGATTCTCAACCTCTCCTTGAGATTAGGAAACTAAATGTGGGGTGGATTCTCACACTAAATTAATTTATTTTTTATGAATATTAATAAATAATTCATGTGCACATAGTATTTTGACCTTCATATGATATATTTTTCCTCCTCATTGACTAGGGATTGCAACAAATGTTCTTTCATGGTTTCAAGGTGTATGCGACACTTAGCAAGGTGCATATGACATTTTTACGACCCTTGCGACACTTAATAGGGTGAGGTACTTAAGTGTGGCATTTTTATGTGTAACAATAACCCCCCTTGGCTTCGCTAAGAGTTGGCCTAGATAGAGGAGTTGAGGATTGGATGACACCACCTTGAATCGATACTTTCCCCCAAGGACACACCCAATGGATTCAATATTTCTTCCATGTTACCCAAGGTGTGTATAAAGGCGGCAACAATAATTATGTTCATTCCCCAAATAAAATATCCAAATGATGTGGGCATAGGTGTGGGAGAAGATATCCCACAAACTGATTGTAAGGAAGAAGCCATTATCAAGAACCCTACTGGCCTCCTTAATGTTTCCATCACCAGGTTAGTTATGTACATAAAGATCCAGTGATTTTGCGGGCATGTTAAAATATAGTTCATGAGGAAAATAATAGGAGAACAAGTTACATGCAACTAAATCCACTCCAATCAAATAGTTTTTGTCATTTGTCAATTAGTCTTCAACAATAATTTTTGAATATCAGAAATGCACCCATTCTAAGACATCCTTGAACCCATACATCCCCGAGTGTTGTAACCTCACTATGATACTTTAAGTAAAATACCATATGCCAAAAATTAGATTTTTATCACTAAGTTTAAAAGAAATCCATAAAAAAAATCTTCAATATTGTTAACACCATTTAAAATCTAATCTGGATCATGCTTTCATTTTTCTTCTTCTTTTCTTTTCTTCTTTCAGGGTTTTCACATATATAATCGAGTGGACCTAGGAGCTCGTTCCATCAGGCTCCATGAGCATATGGGGGCTTGTTCTTTCAAGCTCCATGAGCCTCGGATATCACTTACAATTGAATTGAATTAGTGAGGCTTTTTCCACCCACCCATCATTTCTTTTGTTGGATGATTATCAATATTAGTGAAGGAAGCATGGAAAGCATCAACAAAATCTGCCTAATTTTTCAAAATTCATTCTAAATCGTTATTTAAAACATGACTACAAGTTGCATGTATATATGCAACAAAGTAAAACTCTCATCCATGCAAAAATATAGACAAAAACTCTTTGTGATTGTTAACTCAAGCATACATACAAACTTTATTAAAGAGGAATTTTTTGTAATCTGTAAAGTTCTTATTTAACCTGAGGACATGGGCAATAATAAATAATTAAAAGAAAATGCATCATCTTAAGACTACCATAAATAGCATACACCTTAAACAAAACTTGAAAAATATAGCAGAAAGTAGACCAAAAACTCATGCAAATGGGCAAACAATCACTACCAATCAGACTACTTTGATTACATGTTGTCATAAATTGGAGCACGGGTCAAATGAGATTACACAATCAAGAGGAAAGAACAATTATTGATTAAATGAGGATCAATTAGGAGACATGGATTACATGTAAGATATTCAATTTATGATACAAATGACACTTGACCTTTTCCTGTGGCTTTTCAATTCCTTCATGACTAACTATTCACTTTCTTGCTTTTATTATTTTGGATTATCTAGAGCCAAGGAAGTTTCAAGGAAAAGTATTTTTCAAAAACATTGATTGTGTTCCTCTTCTATACCATATGTTAGAGATGGATTACTAGAAATAGAGTTATCTTTAAGGGCAATCTAGAAAAGCCCAAGGATGAAATATCATACACAATCAAGGTAAATTGTAAACGAGAAAGAGTGGAAAATATTTGTAGGGAAATAAAGAGACAGATTGAATAAATCAATCTGGTGGGATGTCATTAAACCCACCTAAAAAGATGGTCTTTCCTCCAGGAAACATAAGCTCTCACAATCTAAATTTTATAGAGTGGATAAGAGCAATCCCAACACAGTGGAAGTAAGAGAATTACAAATAGATCAGGAAACACGATCCTTTCTTTCACATTGCACAAAGAGACCATTTATAAGTTTTGTCCTGGATTAACTTATGCTTGTTATGGAAATATTGATGAAGAATGAGTAGTCTAGTTACTCTAAGTTTAAGGACACAAAGTGATCTTCATATATCATTAAGTTTTTTGTTTTTTTTTTTAACTTTTAATTCGTTCAACTTTGATCTCTTGTTTACAATATTGTAAACTGAGGGTCTTTGTCTGATCCACTCATATAGTGTATGTGTGCCCACTTTAATTAGAAACTTGAAGTACTAGATGCTACTTCTTCATCCCAAGACCCTGCCAATGTGAAATTTCAGTTTGATGAATCGGTACTTATATCGTAACTCAATGATACATGGTAGACATGGTTTAATTTGAAAGTGTTCTCTTTGCTAAATCTCATTTACTGTGTTATCTTGAACAACAAATTGGTTACAAGTTTGTTAGCACAATAATAATGTGTATTTTCCAAATGAATGGTTGAAGGTTCCAGTTTCTTACACAAACATACTTAATTTGCACAACACTCATGGTTAATATTATCCGATTCATGATGAATGATCGTTCCTTCAAGTTCTAATTTCTTTTTCGCTAGAGCATGTTCTAAGTATCCACTTTCCACTTTGAAAAGGTATGGTGTATGGATATCTTTGATGTTGTCATAACATTGTCACATAAGATTTCACATCTAAAAGTTGTGAGTTTGTGAACTAGTACTTTTAAACTATCTTATTGTCAACATAATATCATCTAAACCAAATACATATGTTTGTTAACTATGAACAAGTCAACAGGTTACATATGTTTATTTTTCAATAACCTAGGCTTAAGCATGAAGTGCATTCCATTTTATCATTTTACTTAATCCATTAATGTTGTAGCAATCAAGATCACAAGAAGAAGCACCATGCAGAAGAACACAAGAAGTATCCTGGGAAACCCTTCTCAACAAGGGAAGAAAACCCAGCCAAATCCTTTGCTATATTCTTCAAGAGAAATATCTTCACCACCAAGATAAACCCTAGCACACAATAGGGTGCTCAAACCCTAGAAGAGTAGCACCGAAGAGAGGTGTGCACTTTTCCCAAGGAAGTGTACTTGCTGAAATTTCCAAACATGTGTGTAGAATATGATTCCACAATGGGGAATCTTCCTTTACTTATATTAGACTTGTCCTATCAACATAAGTGTTTATTGGCACAACAGGGCCAACCTATCTAAGTCGCATTATAGTTAATATTAACCAGGTTAATTATATTTTACATTTATTACTAATCACATTAAGGTGGTGTCGACCTGTACCCTTTACATTACAATAAGGGTTACAGGCAGGTATGACTCTTGAACAATATAGCAAGGGATATGATACACCCACTAGTGCTCATCCATTAGGGGCACATCCATAGGGATGTCCATAGCTTTGGCTCACTGCATTACACAGAAGAACCATATCTTCACACATTCACCTGTGCTCATCCACAGGCACGTCCACTCTACAAATATTCTTTCCCACCGCCTCACACAGGAGAATCATCTGGAGTTTCTCGTCAACTCTGCTGCTCAGAGGAGGATAATACATCATCTTCATTTATGTTCACATGAAGATGCACCCACCACTTTGGAATTTCACATGTTCACCTTTTGCTCAGCCATAGACACGTCTAACTCAACATATCGCCTTTCCCACTGGATAATCATCTAGAGTTCTTCTCAACTCTCAGAATGGAGGAGGTCATCTCTGCATTCAAGCTCTGTCTCGGATAGGAACAACGTACCCTTCTTAGGGGATTTCTCTCAGGTTTGTAAGCTGGAGAAAGACTCACATAGCTGCAATGATCCACATCTTACAGGTTTGTAAGCTTGAGAATGTCTCACATAGCTGCAATCATCAACACTCCCTCTTAGCTAGTGAGGCATTCTTTATCATGCCAAGTCTCACATGGATATATTTTGAATTTTGTCTTGGATGGAGTCATCAATACTTCCTCTCAAATAGGGAGGCATTCTTCACCAAGTTAGTTTGGTGAAGATTTCTGCAATATGCTCATGTGTAGGAAGGTACTACATGTGTACGATTTTTCCTCTGCATCATATCTCTGATATATGGATATTTCATCTTGTCGTGTTTCGATTCATCAAAAAACACTGGGTTCTCAAGGAGATTTATACACGGTTCTTGGTTATCATCATAGGATCCATCTCATGGTCAAGTAAATTTGTCAGAAGATTTTGAAGCCACATTGCTTTGCACACTCACTGCTATATACTCTGTCTCTAGTGCACTCAAGGCCATAGAGTTTTGTTTCCTGCTACATCAAGA
The DNA here is from genome assembly GCA_009831015.1 of Picea engelmannii. NCBI lineage: Eukaryota > Viridiplantae > Streptophyta > Pinopsida > Pinales > Pinaceae > Picea > Picea engelmannii. Next base: position 58,987 of record ML822791.1, read on the forward strand.
AACCATGGAAAATTTCATGGTAGAAAATCAACCATATGTTCTCTTCCATTTTATTGTACTTTTGGCTCAGTATGAATCGGCATATCCTGCAAACTCAAGTTCACACTGAAGGCATGTCTCAGGCCATATCCAATTGTGCCTCGGATATATATTAATACATGTTTTGTTGTTGTCTAGTGAGTCTGTTTCACTTGACTCATGAAATGACTAATCACATTCATTGCATGGAATGAATCAAGTCTGGTGTTAACCAAATACGTCAATGATCCAATCAGTTGTGGATCAGTCTCATCTGAATAATCATTAATCCATCATGGTGGATTTTGTATTCTATCATACTTGAACTTTTTTAATATTTTCACTTTATATTTTCCTTAACTCAGGAAAATCTTATTGGTCCTTTGTCATACTTCTTGTCTCAAGAAGTAGTGCATCATACTCAGATTCTTCAACTCTAATTCAGAAGTCAAGGATTACTTGTATCCAACAACAAGGATTTCTAAATAAGTTATCAAAATAGGGCTCTCGTTATCAACACTATAATGATATAGGTTTGGATCAACAAAACTCTTGCTGAAATCCAAACTCATCAAGAGTTTATCTATCTGATATAGTTTCCAACTTATGGATGGTAGTACAGATGAAAGTGTATCGGGTTTTACTGGATCAAGTGTCTCATCATAGAAAACTCACTATGTTTGTGAGAAACCTCTGGCTATAGATCTCATTTTGTATTTCTCAACACTTCCATCAGTTGCATGCTTGATCTTATAGATCCACTTGGAAGTTACCATAGACTTCCCTTCTGATCCCTGAATAATATCTTATGCATCATTCTTTAAGATATACTATATTCTTCTGTTATGACATCTTTCCATACATGTTCTCATGTTGCTTCTCTAAGACAAGGAGGATCAACATCAATGAAGTGTCTCATGACTGAAGGATAGCTCGAAAATCTCTGTTGCTTTCTCGGGATGTGCCTTGATAGGCTTGTATGTTTCTCTACATATTGCAGAGTGAGTCTAGGTAGGTATTTTATGCCCTACTGCAATATCTTTGAACATATCAACTAGAGAAACTGGATCGATCGGAATAATGTATGTCTCCCTATGAACTGTTGAAGGGGGAGAAGGTATTGTCTTACTGTTAATCTCCATCTGAGATTATCTGGATATTTGAAAGACTATCTCTTCTTCAAGGACAATGTCTCTGCTTGTCTCAATCTGTCGCTGACCAGGGATGTCAATTTGGAATGTCTTTGAAGATTCCATGTATCCTTTCTTTCTAAAGGATCTAGCATGGACTTCTTCTCTTTGGGTACATGAAAATACATTAGGCACCCAAATAACCTGAAGTGTTCAATCTCAGGCTTCATTTCGATGAAGGTTTCTTCAGGAGATATGTTTTTCAAAGTTTGATGAAGACTCTTGTTCTAAACATATAATGTGTCATGCATGCTTCTGCCCATGGAATCATAGAGAGATTCTGATCATGCATTATTGCATTAGTTGTCTCAATGATGATTTTGTTCTTCCTCTTTCTCAAATAGTTTTGACTCCCTCTGATTCAAGTGACTCCCTCTAAAGGATGAGCATATTCCTTTGTTCTTAACATGTCTGGAACAAGAAAACAAGAGGAACCAAAAACAAGAATATCTCCTAAAGGAGAATAATGGGTACATCTCTATAATCAAAACAATTTAAGGATGGTTGTCACAACTACGACACCTACTTGTAATGTAGAAAACTTTAGAAATATAGGTTAGATGAATGAAAATTTCAACAATCAAACCTGGAGTCTTCACTTCCAGTGTGTTGTTCCTCTGAATGCACTAAGATCCTTCTGGATCCAATACTTCAGCAAAAGGTTCCTTCGTCCTGCAATTACCCTCATGACAATGACACAAATAATATATGTACAAGTGCATACTTGAGGGTGTTGATATAATTTATCCAATGGCACATGGTTGATCTCTTGTCCTCTGACATATTCATGAAGGAGGTATGTCACAGTGACACCTTTTGTATCACCCGCAATAAGTCTTCATTTTAAGTCTTTTTTTCCAGGAAATTGAAGTTTCTTGATCCATCAGGCTTATCTTCCATCATAGTTTCATTCATCATAATTTTATATGCTTCACAACCCTTTGTCAATTGGGCTAGAAAACCTAACAGCTAGGCTAGGCTAGCACTTTTAGATTTTATTGGACTTATGATTGCCAAGAATAATCCTTTCAAAGACAGGAGAACACTGGTGAGCTGAAGAGCTTCTTCAATGAGTTGCAGAAACCCTAATACTGAAATTTCTATAGAAATTGGTGAAACCCTAGAAACCCTAGGGCCAAAATTTCAAAATGCTCGAAATTTCAATATGAATATGGTTGGAGGTGCGCTAAAGGAGGTCGTACACTCCTATGCCAAAAATATCCCCAACGTCCAAGTATTAAGGGCTGGAAGTGAGAAAGGAGGGTCATACGAAATTTCTAGAAACCCTAGGAGGGTCATACAGTTCTGAAAAATGAGGACGGTTTGCCTTGAAGTTTTGTGCAATGAGTTCTTCAAGACTTATGCTCTGATACCATGTTGATTTTTCAATAACCTAGGTTTAAGCATGAAGTTCATTACATTTTATCATTTTACTTAAACCATTAATGTTGCAACAATCAAGGTCATAAGAAGAAGCACCATGCACAAGAACACAAGAAGTATCCTGGGAAACCCTTCTCAACAAGGGAAGAAAACCCAGCCAAATCCTTTGCTACATTCTTCAAGAGAAATACCTTCACCACCAAGATAAACCCTAGCACACAAGAGGGTGCACAAACCCTAGAAGACTAGCGCCCAAGAGAGGTGCGCACTTTTCCTAAGGAAGTGTACTTGCTGAAATTTCCAAACATGTGTGTAGAATATGATTCCACAATGGGGAATCTTCCTTTACTTATATTAGACTTGTCCTATCAACATAAGTGTTTATTGGCACAACATGTCCGACCTCTCTAAGTCAAATTATAATCAATATTAACCAGATTAATTATCTTTTACATTTATTACTAATCACATTAAGGTGGGGCCGACCTGTACCCTTTACATTAAAATTAGGGTTACAGGCAGGTCTGACTCTTGAACAACATAGCAAGGGATCTGATACACCCACTAGTTCTCATCCACTAGGGGCACATCCATAGGGATGTCCATATCTCTGGCTCACTGCATTATACAAAAGAACTAGATCTTCACGCGTTCACCTGTGCTCATTTACAGGCATGTCCACTCTACAGATCTTCTTTACCACTTCCTTACACAGGAGAATCATCTTGATTTTCTCGTCAAATCTGTTGCTCAGAGGATGCTAATACATCATCTTCATTTCTGTTCACATGATGATGCACCGAGCACTTTGGGATTTCACACGTTCACCTTGTGCTCAGCCACAGGCATGTCTAACTCAACAGATCTCCTTTCCCACTGGATAATCATCTAGAGTTCTTCTCAACTCTTTGAATGGAGGAGGTCATCTCTACGTTCCATCTCTGTCTCGGGTAGGAACCACGTACCCTTCTTAGGGGCTTTCTCTCATGTTTGTAAGATGGAGAAAGACTCACATAGTTGTAATGATCCACATCTCACAGGTTTGTAAGTTGGAGAATGTCTCACATAGCTACAATCATCAACAATATATCCCTTAATAGATTAAATATTTGATAGAGTTGTTGGACTTTATTATATGCACTATGCCAAAATGGAAAATAATGTCGTAGTCTAAACGTTCTACGTCTTGGCCCTTTTTCGGGGATATTTTTTGTTTAATTTTGTCTGAAATCCGACAAGAAATTGTGGGATCTGCAAATTTGAGTGGCTAAGTCTAAACAATCTGAGTGCCACAGGGGTTTTCCAGCATGTTGAATCCATTTATGAATTCAGAAATACAATTTAAACGACATAAAATTGTGATTTCGTCCAAATTTATGTCGTTGTATTCTAGCGAAAAGAGTCAAAACGTAACATGTTTAGACAACACCAAAAAGAACAATTATTGAGATCACTCACACGAAAGTCATGCAGTTGTACATCATAAGTGAGGAAAATGGACTAAGGATGTCCACTAAAAATCCTATTTGTAAGAATTGTGCCAAAGGACCTATTAAGATATTGCAGTCATGCAGAAGGGTTGTTAAAGGGCATCAAATATCATGAACCAATGTAAATATTTGGAAGGAGACAACTCAAATTGGTATTGTTTTATACACCAATATTTAAAATAATAGTCACTGTGGTATGCACCACATACCTCAAAGGTGAAATTGGATAGGAAATAAATAGCATAACAACTACATATGAAAAAACCATCTAGCATCGAGTCAAGAGAGCATCAAATTGTCCTAGAAAGCTTGTCCCAAGGATTGAAATATCGAAACAGATCTCCATATATTGTACATAAATGTAGGCAAGCACTTAAAATTATGAACCAAACAGTGTCCCTGGATTGAAACCATAAACTTGCAAAGTAATGTATGTTCAAGTTTAGGTATTTAGGTTTTCTATCTAGTACGTTGTACTTTGGAATTTGCATGACCGATGTCAATAATAGCCAAGAACGAAGTGACATGATTTATAATCTGGGCATAGTTTATAACCAGAATAATAAATATGTAAGCCCATTTTCTCTGAGATAACAAGGATTCATCGTATCATATATTCCTACAAAACATTCCATTTGTAGGAATCATCCCCTAAGGTTTATTTTGACTCTTGAAGAACGATCAGGGTTTCAAAATTAGGTTATTTTTCCAAGATTGTAGAGAGATGAAAGCAGGGATTGAATTAAGCTTTAATAATCCCTGAGAAGGGAATTGACTGAAATGAATTAGAAAAAGGAGTAGTGGCTGAGGTGGAGTTGTTTTTATTACCTTTTAGGAGATTGATTCACTTTCTCAAGGTTTTATGATCATGAAAAGCATCAATTGTTGCAATAAAATAACCAGTCTGAAATCTCCCTTTATGCACACCCAAAACTCTTGTTATCAATGCCAAGAATCTGGTGTGACCTTCTATATTTATGTGAGTGTAAAATTGATTTATCATTCCATAAGATACATAATATCCATCGTATGCAAATGAAATATGATAATAAATATTTAAAACCATAAACGTTCAACACTTTGGTGTTGAAATTTGCAGGTCGTTACCCTTGTTTAGGCATCAATTTTTCCTCTTCAAGAGTGTAGATCACATAGATAATACAATCCACTTCAAGGGGGAAACCTCATTTTACAATATATCCAATTCATAATACAATATGAGATAAGACAAGATTATCCTAAGACTTGGTCTCCTTGGTGTAATATATATATATATATAAGACAAATGATACAATTATAATGAAAGGCTACAATGAAATGTTCTATCCAACCTACTAATATAACACTAGAAAGGTAATAACTCAATATCTAGAACTTTATAAGGGGTTTTATGCTTAACATGGAGCTTTGTCTATGGCTTAACATGCCCCTCCCTTTCAAACAAGTGTCATCAACACTAGACAACCGCAGATTACTCAGCATGAAGAAATCGTATTCTCATGTCGCCTTTTCTACTGGTAGGTTCTTCCATTTGATGAGGTACTCAGTAATTGCTCAATTTCACAACTTCTCAATTCCTATTTAAAGATTATTTCTGGTTCTAGTATAATTTTCCCTTCTCCATTAATCTCTGATAAAATAGTTTGCACTGAGATCTTGTCACTGATTATCTTTTTTAAGAAAGAAACATGGAAGAATGGATGTATACTTCCTGGTTGCATATGAACAAAATGGGCATCATCTTGAGGAGGTGGAAGAACCTTAGGCATCTCTCCAAATACCTTTGAATGCTTGTTAATAACTTTTTGGAGATCCATTGGAGCAGAGGATATAGATGTTTGAACATCTAGTGAACATAATTGTGCAATTACACCATGGTGTCCCTTTTTGAGTAATTTTGTCATGTTGTTAGAGCTTATCACTTCAAAGGGTTTCCCTTGGATACCTCCAAGCTCAATTTTCTTATCTTTTGAGGAAAATCTCATGAAAATATATTGAAAATTAAGGGCCATTGTTCCCAATGATTGTAACCATTGGAACTCTAATATAACATCAACACCAACCATTTGGATGGCAATCATGGAACTATCCAATAAATACTCTCCCATATTGAGCTTAATACAATGGCACTTCCTAGAACAATTTATGGTACCTCCATATGCGATCATTACTTGAAACTCTAGTGTTAGATATGCAAAGCAATTGAGAGCTTTTGCTAATTTGTAATTGATGAAGTTATAGGTGGGTAAAATCATGAAGATGGGTAACACTTTTGCCTGTTTTATGACAAAAAAAATGTATTTTCACAAGTTATTCAACTTTCGGCATACAAAAGTATTTTTTTTTATTTAGAATTTCACTTTACAGTAAAAACAAAATTTTTGAATAATTTTGTTAGCTTTCCAATGACTATTTTTCAATTTTTTTTATTAAGATTTGATATGTCAATTTGACAATTGTTTAACAATATGTTCCTTAAACATGAAAGGAATGATAATGAGTTATTTTTTCCCACAACAATATATCTATTAGTAAACTTATGTTTTTAAGAAACAAAATATACTGCAACAATCTACAGAGACTCTATTTTATTATGACTATAATTTTGAATCTAACGGATGAATATTATAATTTCTAGAATTTTTTTAAGTTGACCAAGTTGAAAACATGTTTTCCTACACCTTGTATCTATCTTAATTTTTACTTAAAAGTAAAACCTAAAAATAGCCTTTTGAATATAACAGTTTAAGGATTATGAATATAATTTTTCCATAATTTCCCACTATGTATTTTTAGAGATATGGATTTTTCATTTCACTGAATCATAATCTCAACTAAAAATATTATGTAGTGATTTTTTTATAAAATTAAATAAAATTAGATAAAAACAATGAAAATGAAAACAAATTATATCCAATGAAAGTAGATTCAATTTTTAAAATGTTGGTATCAATTATGAAACTAAATTATGAGTATTTGTAGGAGTCCTCTACCTCTAAAGATCAAGTAAGATGGAGAGAATTTTCATTTTCTTGCGAACAGTCTCATTTTCAGGTTGTCGACCGAAATATTATTTTGGCCAAAACCTAGTTTTTAACGGAATCCGTTAAAAATAAACGTTTCGGCTGACTTTTCGGCCAAAATATGCTTACCGCAGGAAAATAATTCATCCAAATCGTTCAATTTGACGTGCAAATTTTTGGCCAAAAATATTTCTATCAATATTTTTTCGGCCAAAAAATTGCCGCTAGGAATTTTTGAGACCCGATTGTCACAAAAGTGTTACCCACCTTCATGATTTTACCCAGGTACTACCAAAATCAATCAACATTGTTACTTTTTTCTTTTTGATATATCATTTTATCTTCAGGGTTTGTCGAACATTGATGCTGGCCAATGCATGACAAGATATTGTTGGAGTAGTATCTTCTAGCTCTAGATCTTGTGATGGTTCCAATTATTGATTGTCTTCCTCTTCATTGTCCATGTAAAATACTTTCTTCTCACTGCATTTATGCCACTTACTATACTTGTAGTCACAATTGAAACATAGTCCCTTTGTTTTTCTTTCATCCATTTGTTGAGATGTCAACATTGTTGGTTTAAGATAGGTAACATGGTGCTCTCTATAGTTGTTAGTGGTCACCCTTCTAGTAGACATTTTTTTTTTTCCCACTTTCCTTGCCATATTGAAAGCTTTCTCTAGGGATTTAGGTTCAAAGAGACGCACCTCATGTTGAATGTTCTCCTTTAAAGTAACCATAAAGAGATCTAACAAATTATCCTTAGGAATGTTTTTTACCCTGAGATTGAGCCTTTGGAATTCTTGAATGTGCTTTGTAATTGGACATTTTTGTCGAAGATTTATCAATTGACTGAAGAATGTATTGCTTTTAATATCCTCATAATGTGATATCAATTCATCTGTTAAAATGGACCATGGGATAATATAATTATTTTTTCTTTCACGAAGCCATTGATACCACACAAATTGATCATTTTCTAAATACAAGGATGCAATAGGTACCTTTTGTAATCTTGGCATTTGGTGTAGATAAAATAATTATTCCATTTGGAATAACCAATTTATAGGATCTTTACCATCAAACTTTCTCATATCAATCTTTGGAATGAAGTAGTTCCTTGGTCCCACAATGAAACCTTGGTGACATGGATCTTGAAGTAATGAATGATTCTGAAATTTAGTATTTATGCTCTCCAACTGTGATAACATACTTCCCATATGTGATTGAATCTCAACACCATTGTTCTCCTTATTTTCATGATTTTCTTGTATGTCCATATCTCTTTTAGGGTTCCTCTATGAGAGATTGAGTCTCAACACCATTGTTCTCCTTATTTTAAGGATTTCCTTGGATCTCCATATCCCTTTTAGGATTCCTCTGTAAGAGCATGGCTTCTATGGATTTATTCATTTCATTCATGGATTTTTGTATTCCATTCATGGATCTTTGCATTTCATTCATGGATTTTTGTACTTCTTCCTTATTTTCATCCATCTTATTTTCCATTTGTTCCATCTTTTATATCTCTTGAATTTTTTTTGTGTGGTTACAAACTCATCACTTGTTATTGACCTAGCACTCCAATCATTAAATTGGTCCTCCAATTTGGATAGTTTGTTATGTATCTCCTAATTTTCTCAACATAGTTACCAACTTAGGGTAACATAGTTACCAACTTAATGAGAACTGTGACCTCAAAATGAGAACTCTAGCCCAAAAAACCCATATTTTTGCATAAAAAACATCAAAATCAACCCCCAAATCAAAAAGTGGTGCTACCGGTAGCACCATTTTTTTAAACGGAGTCAAAATTACAACATTTTTCAAACATTGCCTTCAAAAATTAGACAGTAGCTCAAAAAAACCTTAAAATTAGCACCTAAAAACAAAATAGATATTTTTTATTTTTTTTTTCTTTTCAAAACGTTAAATTTTGAGATCATTTGAAATCGTATTTTTATCACTTGGTACCATTAAAACCAAAACCTCAAAATCAACCATCAAATTGAAAAGTACTGCTACCAGTAGCACCCATTCTAAAATTGGGGTATTAAAATGACACATTTTTATAATGTGGTAAAAGAACTCATCATTACTGTAAACAAAATCATAAAAACAACCCTTAAATGTTTACTTTATAAATTTTATCATCATGCAAAGGACAAGGTAATACATAATGCCATGAAAATGTTATAATATACTTTAAATGGGACCGTTCCTTAGCCGCGAGTCATGGTTGTGCAATTATCTATTGTTCTCTGTTGCGCCCGGGGCTTGGCCATGGAGGCTGGCGATGTCGGGCATCGTCGGCCTCCATGGCCAAGCCCTGAGCTCTAATTTCAAAGTACAAAGATGTTTACAAACACTCTTACTCGTGCATTACGTGTCAGAATAGTTTGGGTTAATTGCTTTGACATTTTTTATGGCGGTATACCTTTTGGTGGCTATAAAATGAGTGGCACCGGAAGAAAGACGGGTATCTACAGTCTCGAAAATTACTTACAGGTTTAGTTGTGATGCCATAACTGTGAGTGAATGCTTCTCGTCTTTCATCATTCTCAATTACACCAACAATTCTTTTCTCCATAAACTCGTCACAGCCTTACTTAATGGTAACGAATTCGGGAATAAATATAACTAAGAATGAGAGATACACGCTAAGTTATCTACAAAACTAGTAACATATTAATCTTGAACCAAAGTGAGCGTTGGAATATGATCAAATCTGTTTAAACCAGCTTGCAGTTGACTATGATTTTTATTTGGAAGTATAAACATTTGAAAAGAGGATTTCCTAGAAGAACCAGCGCTCTACATTAAGAGAGAAACTTAACTCGGCCTAACATTGCAAGATGAGAAATAAGAACTCATATGATTTTCAAAGCAAAGCAATGGCCAATCTCATCGGGAATTTGGCCAGAGAGACCATTTCCTTTGAGGTCAAAGCATACACAACAAAATGAATCAACAAAGAACACCATAAGATTATAAATACATGCTCAATATGACCTGCATTGTAATAATAAGCTTAAATGACAACCCCAACA
>ML822792.1:8684-25568 GCA_009831015.1 Picea engelmannii
AGAAAATAATCGAAAGAAACATCCTATTAAGATTCATGCATAGAAACTACAAAAACAAAAATTAATGAAGGTACATGAAATTATGTGTTTCTAAATGATATTTTTAGTCTACCACGTACTTTAGTATATTGGCAACTATTTTTTAGGTTTCAAATAATAATTAAACAACATGTAACCTAGGATATAAAAACGTCGCATAAAACTTAAAAACATGTAATTAACCCATGACATGAAAAGTAAATTATTTTAAGAGAATAATTCATACAAATTAAAATATTATATAGTCACATACCTAATCCAACCTCATCATCTGTGTAATCATCCTTATTCTCTATCTTTATCTTCCTCATCAAACTCGACATCTGTATCATCATCCGGTTATGAAACGATGTTGAAAGGATTGATGATATCATCATCGTCATCAATGTCATTTTCGAGAATATTTTCATCGACATCATCATCAAGAATTGCAATATTGTCTCCTATGCCTGGATCATGATCTTCTTCGTCTTCTTCATCTGTCGACCCTCCATGATCTTCCGGCTCTATCTGATCTGTCGAATCATCTTCTTGATCTTCAATATCATCCTCTTCCTGTAAATGAGTATACTTAATTGACCTTCCTCTTGGATCATATCTAACAACAAATGACCAATCCCTTTCACTTGGAACATTTGAGTAAAATACCCGTTCACATTGGCTTGGAAAAACATAGCGATCATGTCCTCTTTCAAACACCGTTGTTTTAATCATTGGAAATCCATTGGCATGTTGAATAACAGTTCTTTCCTCATCACGTTCATGCATTAAGAACCTATACCATTTGACATCGAACATAACTAATTTGAAGGAATTAAAGTCACACTCAAGTATATCGTTTAAATACCCATAGTATCTATTTTCAGATTCTCGGGGATGTTTGTCACTCCTAGAGGAAACATTAGTGACCTGGAATACTGCAGTTATCCCACTATCAAAATTTTTCCTAGTTTCATCCAATTGTTTGATGCAAAATTTATGACCATTGCACCACATAGCCTTGTGGTGTTTCAACTGCAATATGTTAGATATGTAAGAGATGCTTTTTCAATTAATAAATTAACATATATTTATATAACTTCGAAAGTATCGGAAAAATACAATACACATGTAGTCACATTAATATAATATAAAATAACTGAATAAAATGGGTGAATTTTCTTACCTGTCCATCTTTCAAACCATATGCTAGATCAATTTCCCTCTGTGTAACATTGGCATCTCCGTTACGATGAGATTCTCTAACCAATTTAGACATTCGTTGCCATGATAAACTACCTCCATTATGTTGTTTACATCTTTCAATCCATACATTCATCCAATCAAGATTATTTGCAATGTATAAATGCAGTGCGTCCCACTCTTGAGAAACTGAATCAAAAAAACATAATTCACCAATATTAAATATTAGTTATAACGTACAATATGCAGGTAATTATAAATGTTTATAATTTATGAAATAAATTATATTAATATATTAATGAGTATGATCATATACACAAAAAACAAAAATTTATATGTATTATTAATATAAATTTTCACAATTATTAATATATTACCTCTCATTTTTTTCATTCTACCTTTCCCCAGCGGATGCTCCTGATCTTCAAAGTTTTTGATGGAGTTCACATCCCAAATGCGAGCCCCTGCATGCATAGTTGGCGTTGCTAATTTAGGAAGATACTAACTAATATAAACCATGGATTGATATACCATATATACCTCCACCATAGAACCCTTAGGATGTGCTCTTTGTCTAACCAACGACTTCAATGATTTCAAGTGCCTCTCCACCATCCGCATTGACCTTGTGTGAACAGGTCCACAAATTTCAATCTCCTCAACTTGGTGTAAGAGGTAGTGTTCTTATGCATTGAAAAATGTAGGAGGTATATACTTTTTCATTTCACACATTAGATGAGGAATTTCTCTCTTCCAATACTTTATATCATCTTCATGGATTTCTTTCAACGACAACCATCTACATGAGATCATGACACAAGAAAATAACATGTTTCAACATAAGATAATATAATATATTACATTAAAAGTAAAACACGTGTCATTAAGTACAACAATAATTTGAAAGAACATTTTGCATATAAATCACAACTACGTCTTACCTCATGTATTTTCCAAGATCATATATAACTTGTTTGATGTTGTTGTCAAAGTTGTTTGGGAGAGATAGCGATAGAACATACTGTAACAACAAAATGAATCGTTATTTGTTTCGACCAAAGTAGACAAGAAAAAATAAAAAATAAAAGATCTATAAGGCCAATATGTATAAATATGTATACCAAAATTATTACCTTAATGAAGGTATGCCAATCATGTGTTTTTACCCCACCAAATTCACCTTTCTTCTTTAAGATATTTTTTTTATGTTTGAAGCAAAACTCGTGGGAAATTTAATTCTTTGAATGACCTCTTTTACATCATTGCTTTGTTTCTCTGTTGATAACCATGGAAGGTTATTTCGGTCTAGTACTCCATCTGATCTATTTTAATATTGGATCACACTTCACATTGCATGATTGGCTTCCTGAATGTCAGTACAAATTTTGACAATTTTTTCTTTGTCCCTCCTACCATCTATGATTTGCCATAATGTTTCAGTCACATTCTTCCCGATATGCATTGTATCAAACAAATTATCTATTTTTATCTCCTCATAGTAGGGAAACCTCATCAATTGAGTGGGATAAGATTTCATTCCTCGTGGAAGCCCATTATTAATACCTTCATGATGATTGCGGCCTTCATGAAGCATAAACAAAATCACAAAAATAATTATCAAATATGGTAAAATAAATTCAATGATTAAAATAAACATTCAAAACATTACATGATATACGATACATGATGAAATTGAGTACCTTGACGATTTCTATTATATTCCAACCTCCATAGGTGAGGTGTCATTCTTCGTGGTTTTAAACCAGTCTCTTCATTCACATTGAAAAGATGTTTTTCAGTAGTATGATACCTATGGTTCTTAGGAAGAAGGTGCCTATACTCATAAAACACCATCTTTCCTAAACTTTCTGAATGATGGTACTTCATCTTAGGGCCACAAACTAGACATGCAAATTTACTCTTTGTTTGAAGACCTGCAACAAATGGATTAATGTCAATTATACAATGAGATTATTTAAAAATTAAACATGCACCATGATAACATTAAAATATTATATAGTATTAAAGATCAATATTAGAATGCTACATACCACAAAAATGTGTTAGTCTAGGGGCATCACGAATTGTCCATAAAAGTATTCCACGAAATTTAAATTTCTTCTCCCCGATTGGTTTACATATGTCATACATTATGATGCCAACCCATAACTTTAGTAGCTCGTCGATAAGAAGCTCAATATATACACTCATATATTTAACCTGGTACTTACCTAATTGTTTGAAATTACACATAATTACTATAGGAATGTTATCATGTAATATATATAATTAAATAAATAAACAAAAGATATTATGCAAAAATTAAAACAAATGAAAATGTTAAATTCAAAAAATTAATGTAAACTTTTACCTCGAACAATCATTGTCAACATTATGTGCTCCCTCTTTATTGACATCCAAGGAGGAATGTTATTGTTGATAACAAAAATAGGCCACACTGAGTAAATAGACCTAAGCTCTTTGAATGGATTAACACTTTCAACTTCCAATGAAAACCTAACATTACGAGGTTCATTTTTGAAATCTGCCCATTTTCCCTCAATTTCCCTAAATGTAGAACCATCGGTAGGCATTCAAATAACACCATCTCCACTTCTATTACGTGCATGGTAATCCATAAATTGTGCTATGCTTTCAGACCCGAACAATCGCTGTAAACGTGGAATTATGGGAATATGGCGATGAACCTTTCGAGGCACCCTTTTTGTTACTTGATCGGTGTAAGTTTTAAACCTGTGAAGTAAATCAATGCACATAGATTCTTAAGAAAAATAGAATTTAATCTATGGCTGATTCACATAGTATACAGAGATTTATATCGGAAACCCTCAACCGGGAAAACCTTTGTTATATTCATTATATCAAATTTCACCATTCACTATACAATATATATACAATGTTTTTAGGTATTTCATAGATACCAAAACCCTAATACCTTAATCTGGGATTAATTTACGAAACCTCTAAAAATAGAAAAAACCGTCCAAAAAAAAAAACTTTCGAGGCGCTGCCCCGGGCTACCGCCCATTGTCGAACACTGCGTGTAACTAGGGGGGGAATACTTGCCCCCCCTGGGACCCCCCTAGGAAAGCGCCCGACGCACATGACATAAAGAGCACTACTAGAGGGATTGTGAGACGTAGTTGTCATATCTGACGTGCCCACACACACACACATACAAAGAATATAACACCTACCCAACAATCGGTTCGATATCTACTGATAAGACATCATGGACATTCTGTTTTCTTAGCATGTTGTCCATAATATATAATATGGTCATTAGGACATGCATATATAGTTTGATAATCCATTCCAATGTCTTTCATAATGGCATGCAAACCTCGATATGTGGGAGGTAAAATATTTGACGATGGTAACAAAAATTCACCTAACAATCTATAACATAACAAATAACTAGTTAATGTAAGAATATTAATCATAAAAATTGCATTCTCATTTTACACATTAATTAACACTAAAAACAAATAGAAAAAAATCAACATTTATGTATAATATGAGATGAAACATATTACATACCTTAGTATCTGTGTCATATAAGATAATGAATATATAGCTAATTACCATGGGGCGATATTCATTCTATCCGCCATCAATGTGCCCATATTTCCTACAATGTTTTGTAGCTGTTGCTATTAAAATTCTTACGGGACGTATGAGGAAACATCTTTTACAAGGGAAATAACATATACCATCACCCTTTTCACCCGCTTTAATTTTTTCCCCACCTCTAACAACATTCTGTGACATTCTTCTGCACAAAAATACTTTTCGGAACCGTCATTGTTATAGCAAGATTTTCGCAACATCTTTAAATCGTCAAATATTTATAGTCCAATTTTAGGTCACAATCGTCGCAATTGTGATGAGAGTGACCTAAAATATTTCTTTTTTTTTACCTATTTATTTGTCATTTTTAACGGTCAATTTTAATGTTAGGCCAATCATCACTCTTGCGATTAACGTTGACCATATTAATTTAAACAAACTACATGCATCTCTCTTGCGATGAACATTGACCATATTAATTTAGTCAAAGTACATGTGTCGAGATAGCGATGAATATGGGGTGGATTTAGAAAAATTGAACTTTCTCTTGCATGTTGCGACGAAAGAGTACTTTTGTCGCAAGTGGTCGTCACAATTTTTTCAATATGTAGTAGTGAATTATGATTTGGATTATGGTTCTGATTTCCTCTTACCTGCCATTTTGCAACTAGTTGAGGATAGTCTTCTATCACATGGTCTAGTGCTCGACAATATGTGCATGTTGTACACGAATTTGTGCATTCTTGAGCTAAGTGTCCCAGTTGGTTACAATTGTAACATATTCTTGGTCCTCTTCCTCCTATGCCAAAATTTCCTCTACCTCGACCTCTACCAAAATTTACTTTGATCCCTGGATCAAATCCCCTCCGGTCAGTATACTATGGACCGCCTCCTTCTATCGCAACATTCTCCTCCTGAATCATGTACATATCTGTACTGTGCTCCCTCATCAAATCAAATACACAATAATTATTTTCTTCATGTCCAATAGACTTGCAAAATTTTCAAAACAAGTTCCTTGTTGTACTCTGATACTTCTATAGTAGTGGACACTAAGTTGGATGATGTCACCATTTCTTACATATCTTGCAATATCCACCTATTGGTAATGAATTCGGTTTTCCAATAGCCAGATACTGTGCGAATGTTGGGAATTCATCTTTGTGATGACCTTGATTCCTACACTTGGTACAATAGACTTGTTTGTGTTTCTCCTTCCCTTTTATAAGTTTTTTTCAGTTGAATCGTCTAAGAATCTAACTAGGTTTGAACTTGTGCCATCCCTCCCCTCTCTCCTATAGGGGATGATTCCAATTTCATTGCAATTTCTAGACCCTTGGGATGCGACACAACCTTCTATTGAATCAACGACCTACACATGTGTGGTAGAAGTCCCTCAATAAACCATTCTTGATGTTGTTGATTAGGGACCCAAAACTTCAATATACCCATTAGATCCTTAAAACGTTGTTCATAATCCCACACTAATTCAGTCTACACCTATTTAATTTCCTTCGACTCTGTAATATATTGTGACTTAGACTTTGGATTCTTGAACTCTTTTAATGATGCTTTTCTTATCCCTGCCAAAGTCTTGGCCTATCTTGTAGGTGTGTTTCTCTGCATCTTCATGTACCATATTAACGCACGACCTCTAAATGTTGTTTCCAATTGAACAATCTTCACAACTTCATCCTGAACATTCTTTTCAACCCAATTGTCTCATAGACAAACAAATTTTATTCTGGGTCCTCTGACCCAATGCCCTAGAACTCATGTATTCTGAGGATATTTTCTACCAATTCCATGCTACTTTGTGTATTCCCTCCTCTTAGTGATGCTGTTTGAATCTGACTCTGCTCACTTCTTCCACTGCTATGATTACTACTACTTTATCCTCCCTTGCTAACTATAAGTTCTTTTGATAAGTCTTCAACTATTATCTCTGATTGTGGTGACGCACATGGGGTCGTGAATTTGACATAGGATCCATTATGATTAGGGATTAACCACTCTTCTAGTATAGGAATGGATTGGGATTTCTCTTCCTCTCCTCTTATGTGTGCCACCTCCATGATTTGGACTATTTCGTACAGTCCTCTCCCCTCCGGCTCACTGTGAAACTCTCCTTTCTTAGCCCCAGTATTTTTCCTCTTATTCCTCCTTCCTTTGCGCATTTATCTAAATTCATATTCTTCCTTTGGTATACCTTCTTCGGTTCTCTGCATTCTTAGTCCCTCCCTTATTTCTTCATTACTTCATTCATTCTCTCTTGTCCTCAGAATATCCTCTTTTCATCCCCAAGTTCCTCTATGTGAACGAAACCCCTTAGTAGTTGGACTCCATTTTTATCATGCACTTTTCAAAAAACAACATATTAATCCATGTACCCAATGATTTCATGAACCTTCTATGCGAACCTTTAAAGAAGTCCCTTTTTGCAACATTGTATGACTGGGTACAATCTACTAAAAATTATGTAATATATCCTCCTAATATAATGTCTAGCCAGAAATCAATTGCACAAGAATTTTGATTACTTATAGAATTCAACTGGCTTACCAACTTAAGAGTCCAATTACTTGGTGCTACGGTTCAGTACCTTCCGATGTTTCTACTAGTCTTTCTAAACACCGAGTTAGAATAATCATAAATTCTCCAAAGAACATTTCATGCATTTCTGTGTACACATACTTCTGCATCCATTGCTTGTCGCTCATCTGATGGTTTCTATTCTCTTTTTGAGTGAACTCATGTTCCTTTGCTTCTAACCACTTTAAGATATATTTCTTAGTAGACCTCCAAAACATTCCCTCAATCATAGATTTTGGGTCCCGACAATGGAAGCATTTGTTGTCGCTGTGCGTGGTTGTAAGACCCTAGGTTAGAATTATATTGACCAACAAAAATATTCAGACACCAACCCTTTTGGCATCACCTGCATGCAAGTGAAGTCTTACCTGAGGTATCTATTAGGGCTACAGGAACCAAGTTTCTATTGTAGTGAGGGAATGAGAGGTCACCATCTTTGTCATTCTTACTTATCTATTCTGCACGTGTTATTATGTATTTTCTCTTATTAGATTACTTAGTGAATTCAATTACGCATTATCATGATACTTCAGATTACCATAGAAACCACATATGATAGTATTCATAACCATTGCACATTTTTCATATAGAGAATAGTTCTAGTCTAACATGCATCAAGAAAGCACCCATGTTCAATCACATAAAAGAAAAATACACATAGTAGTTAACGTGGTTCACCCAACTTTGGGCTACGTCCACAATGGCTAGCTTCTTTATTATTCTTTATGAAATTTTCTCAAACTTGCACACTACACTTACAAAGATACATCATGTGATATTTTCCTTCTCCTATCCTAGTCCTTCTACAGTGAAAGCCTCTCTCTCTCTACAACATCTCCTCAACACTCAGACATAGAATCAATGGTAACTTTTGCAACTCATTCTATCACTCCTTTTCTCAACCAGAACAAAAGAACTAAAAGAGAGGAAAAAATAACAACATGGAACCCCTATTCTCCCAACCCATTACATATTTATAAACAAATTCTAGGGCTTAAAACTCTACTTTGTTCATCCAAAAACCCTATTACAATACTTGATAAGTCAAGTTGAGTTTTTGTTCGGGCCGCTTTTCCATCTACATGCTTATTTTTCACTATGATTGTTGTTCTTCCTGCTTTTGCGTCTCCTTCTATATTTAGCACGTCACATTGTCATCCTTCATTTTTGCCCCCTTTCTTCTCTTATTTTATTCCCCGCTTTATTCTATTTCTTTATTCTTCTCACTGTGCACTATACTTCTGAATGTACCTCAACTATGCACTCTCGGGTCTTCCTTCTTCTTCTGCGCACATCTTCTATACTTAGGATTTTTCATGAATCTTATTTCCATAATTCCTGTCCAACAATATGCAGTCATGAAAAACCTTTGATTCTTTAAATAATTGGTGAGATGATAGGAAATATCATTCGAGATTACCTTGGCCCAATCTCAGATAGTTTATTTTTGGAAAGAAAAATCAAAGACATACAAAAGCGACATAGGAATATGAGAAGTAGATTATTGTCCCATCAAACATGTGAATAACCATGAAAAATACCGACATGACTCCGCCAACAGTGATATATCAATGGATGAGAGGTCAACTAACATTTTTATGAAAGGAGCTATGAAATCCTTTAACAAATTTACCTCAGGACCTTGGGAATCCATAAAAGAGTCAGTATATGGAATATTGATAGTTTTATTAGAAGCAAGAAGTTTGGGCATCCTGGGAGTTAATGGAATGAGGTTCTTCCCTTCAACTTCTACTCAGATTGTTCTACTCTTTGAGTCAAACTTGCAGGCACACCATGAAACCAACTCCCTGAAGTATAAGAGTTTGGGCATGCAACTAGAATTTACTAAGCTAGTTGTCCATATTTTGTTATCTTTATTCTACTTAAGAGTTAGACAATGAAACCATTGATATGTAGTTGATGAATGGAACTATTTATCTTGGTGGGGAAGAGAGTTAACAATATTCCCACAAAAAGGATCTTTCCTCCTTCTAGTTACCATATTTATTCTTCTTCTAATGCACTTTGATATACATGACTTAAGTCCATGAATATCACTTACTAAAACATCCCTTCAACATGTACAAATTTCCTTCGGAATATGGGCATCCATAAATGGAAGTTATTTTGAAAAGCTAGTGGTTCATTGGAAAATGGGATAATTAATCCACATTAAAATTGGATCACCTCCCTTTACCTCATGAATCAAAACTCATAAATGTTCCATAAATGATGTTGTTGAGGCCAAAACAACCCCGCTTTACTTTTTATTTTACAAGCAAAAGGAAAGGGGCCCTTTAATAAAATTTCATCCCTAATTCCTAATCCTCTACTGCTTGAATCTAATGTTAATTCTTTATCTACCTTGAGGGTGTTGGGTGTTTGATATTGATTTATGGTTGTCTTGAATGAATTTTTTTTAGGATTTTTTTTTTGAATGGATAACTTAAATTCTGCATCCTCTTTCTTGCATGTTGTGCCTAGTGCGTTCATCTTATGCTCTTGTATATGATCACGCTCTTCAGTTTCAAACTCTTAGCTTGAATTAAAAAATCACTAATCCTTATTTTTATTTTGAGACTTGGCACATGTAGTTTTCAGGACACTTATCTACATCCAACCATGATTATTGTCAAAAACACCCAACACTCATTTATAAATTTGTTGAAGACATGGAATGCAATGTTTATAGTATAATGAAAAGCATATTCTTAATCATATAACCAATCTCATCTTTTCTGTGGTTGCAGGAGTAGGTTCACATGGCCAATTCATTTACAAGACCTCTCCAACTGAAATGAATGTGGGGGAATCCTTTGATCTTATTCCTCTTTCCTACACCTCTCTCTATGCATATCTTTTCTGTCGTTTGAAGCCAACATTGAACATTATGGATTAATCCTTCTCTTGCCCAATCCTCAGATAGATTTGTTTCTATCATAATTACATTGATGAGTCTGAAACCTTGATCCTTGTCCACAATCTTGATCCCCACCAGGATCCCCATCATCGGGAAGCAGATTCACCTTGACTTACAATTGCCTTGAGGTTTGAAGCTCATAAGGTTATCATATCCACATTTCCCATAGTCCTATCCTGCCAGCTCATCGGATTTAATATGTCAAGAATCCCCATTGGGAGTGCTAAGTGCACATTTCCTTAAGACTGGTATGAAGCCTAAAGACGAGAAGCCTATCAGAATCCCTTGATTTATCTTGTCTCATCGAAATTATTGAGTGAATTCCCTTGCGATTTTCTTGAGGTCTAAAAGGAGTGAGATTTTTTGGATTGATCTCTACCAGGTTCTTCTTTCAGCCTCCCTTCTCTCTAGAAACCCAAGCCAAAGACCTATTGAGCTTCATGGATGTAGGTCCTTGTCATATTGTCACCCAATGAATTCTCTCTATTTATCATAATCAATTTCATACATTGTGGCCTCACATAAGAACTTATTTCTTGATCTGATCATATTCACCGCCTTTGCAATCTTATTAGGTCTTCCCTCTGAGATGTTTATCTTTACTAGATTGACATGTGTCCAACATCCTGTTGCCATTGATCTTATTTTATCATTTGAGTTTATATTTATGACATTGATTTGTCTCATGACGTGCCATATTTTTTTCCCCTCGCTGCTTTCCATTTGTCACATCCGAATTTGAACAATCGTAGTCTTTGTATGACATATCACACACGACTTGGAACCATGTTACTCGAAATCTAAATGTTATACCTTGCTCCTAATTTTGGCCCCTAAGAATGGAACCCTGATTGGTGTGGAACCACGACGAGCATGGAACCATGACTCATGTGTAACTTGGCCTTATTTTCCTAATTTTTTTTTTTATTTATTTTTTATATATTTTGTATATTTTTTATTTTATTTATTTATTTCTTTGTATTTGTATTTGTATTTGTATTTTTCTTTTTATTTATTATTTTTGTATTTATTTATTTCCATTTGTATTTTACTCTTGGTTTTGAAAAACCACATGGTTTTATTGCACATGGTAATTTCCCATGGTTTTCCCTAGAGTTACTCTTGATATCTATTTTTTACATGGGAAAAATCAAGTTCACTTTAAAAATGTTTTTACATGGGTCAAATTTGTTTTTAAATGGATCAAATTTGTTTTACATCACTAAACTATTTGTTACATGGTGTGTTTTTTCTAGGACCCTAATGTATAATATGTACATTCTCATTCTTTTTCATGCCCTGTAAAATTAATAAAACAATATAAATTTTTGGTTTCTATTCCTTTATTTTTTATCTTTTATTTATTTTCCATTTTAATTTTATTTTTGTTTTTCCCATTTGTCCCCTAAGTCCTAGGTTGTATATTTTTATTTTATTTTTCTTATATAATTTCATGTTAGTTTCATTTAATTTAACTTTTCATTTTTCCCGTCACTCATTAAAATCCAATGTAATATTTCATGGGCCTTCTTTCGAGGCTTTTTCCCATCGGTCTTCATCTTCATCCAATGGTAAATTCCATTAGAAATTAACAATAAGACACACCTCAGGTCTTCATGGAATCCCCTCCTACTAAATACCTATCTTCACCCAATGGTAAATTCCATTAGAAATTAACAGTAAGGCACATCTCATGTCTTCATGGAATCCCCTCCTCCTAAATACCTTTAAGAACTATATGAATATTTTATTCATAAGTCAACCGATCAGGAAGCTTACCTCTCAGAAACCTAGATTATCGAGATGTTTAATATGCATAGGTATTTCATTCATGCATTTATCGAGACTTACTCAAAATTACAAGTAAAAGCCTCACCATCCTAAAGGCTTATATCATATTAAATTTTGGAAATTAAATCATGTTCATGTGTTATTGGAAGCCTAGGTTCCATCGAAGTCATGCCATCGAAATAACCATCCTGAGGAGACATCTAAAGAAACTATTTGATATCCTATCGGGAAGCCATCATATCAGAATGGTAGCTATCAGAGTGTTTACGTGCACCATTAGACTCCGATGAGAACCTATTAGAATTGAAATTATTTTAATATTTTTTGGAGACTATGCAACCATCGAAGAATATATTTTTTGGATATTTTTTTACCATCATAAAGTATTTATCCATCAAAGTGAAGTGTGGAGACTTAGGTTTCACGTCCCAACCATCGAACTACAATGGTAAGCCATCAGAGTGGTATCCATCAGAGTGAGCTACACTCCTTAATATCACATCCCGACCATGACCAAAATTACAACACAAGCCCTAGGTCCTATGCATTTCCTAGGTTATTATAAAAATAAAGTAAAGGGGATAAAAACTATTTAATACACACAATATTTAATTCCCTTATGCATGTCGTACAATGATTATTAGGTTGAATATCGACGACCTAGATTCACCCAAAGGCAGGCCAAGGGTTGTTGAGCACCGATTTTCAACTGGACATTTTCAGAGCTGCAGGTGTTCAAATAGATCCCAAGATACATCATTATAAATATATCAATATGAATAATTCATTGGGATAGGAATTGAATCCAAGCAAGTGGAAAAAGATATCAGAAAACATGAAAATAGAAGGTCATGAATTTGGGAGAAAACCATTGTGCAAACTTCAGACAACCATATCTGGAGCTACAGGAAATGAAATTAGACCTAGGATAGCTCAGCAGAAAGATAATAGAGAACATAATGTGATGAAACAACAAATATTGACAAATTTAGGGAAAAAAATCCCATAAAATGTATAAAAAAGAAGACAACCAAAATTAATGAGAAAATGGGATGTGCATGTTCAAATAGTCATATTTAAAGCTACAAGAGTCGAAATCGGACTTGAAAGATAATTTTTGAAGGATGAGACATAGAAGAATAATATGGGATGATGTTAATCAACAAACTAACACAAAAAACACCCAAAAACATTTAGAAGAGTAGACGAAAACAAGAACAAGCTAAGTTAATAAGATTCTAAATGAATATCATTTATGAACTACCTTAGGGAAAGAATAACCACATGGGAGTCTCTTTAGATTCTATACATAATGTTATTTGTATGTATGGGCTGACCCGGGTTCTACCTTAGTTCTCCAAAAAAACCCTAGAAATCATTGGCCCTTTTGAAGACCAGAAGGAAACACTGCGCATAAAGTGCACAGCGCAATCTTACCTGAGATGGCTTATGGGTGATTGCATTAACCATATGTATGCAATCATGGAAAGGATGATTTTCATTGGGATTTTATACCTACTTATCTACTTCAATATTCATTAGATCTACCATACCATCATTCAATTCAACCATTCATTTAACCTTTAACATTCGTTTTGCAGGAAATAACATGTCTAATCTAGTGTGAACTGTAAATCAACCTTAATAGATCCATTTAATTACCCGTTCATTCATCATGAAACATAGCAACACATAAATAATACATTCCACACATTAACACAATATTTTACCGTGGTTCACCCCCCTTGGGCTACATCTACAAATAGTTGTCTTCTTTATTATTCATCTTCGATTTTCTGAGTTTCACACATTACATCAAAAGTATGGTGATGGTGAGGCTAACCAGTGTCACACCAAGCTCCAAAAAATTCGACCTGACCCTCATATACAAATAAAAAAAAGACTCAACATAAGCTCCACAAATATCAACCAACACACTCAACAAAGACTAGCTCAAAATTCAGAAAAGTTCTCAAGGGTACTTCAAGACGTCTCCCCCAAAAGATATGTCCAACTACCTCATACATCATATATTTATACTATCAAAAGTGGGATAAAACCATTACATTGATGACCAAAACCCTAACCCTATTTGGATTAGGTTTTTCCACATATCAACCTCCTACGTATGGCTGGTCCTCGATCCAATAATTCCTTTCTTTGACTCTTCTCTTTCTCAAGTTTCTTTTCCTTGATTCCCAGTACGCTTATTTCCTTTCCTTCTAGCGTGCTTCTTTTCTTTATTTCCTGGTGCGTGCTTCCGTTACTGGTCCCATTTCCAACTGTCTTCCATTATTTGTGCACATTTACCAAAATATCTTTCTCCAATAGGCCCCCAACACTAACCTATGGCTCCTCCCGAGCCATTCAGGCAATGTTTGCATCTCTGACAGACTTGTCCAACTTCTGGAATGTACCTGAAATCTCTTCAGCACGAGTATTCACCTATGCACTCTTCTCAGCAATAGACTCCACAGTCTGGTAGCGATATTCTCTTTGATTATTTCTCTAGCTTCCAACTTAGGGTTTTCAATTTGTTCCTTGGTTGTATACATTTCTGTCAACATCTTTTTTGCATCTTCCTGCAATGGCTCCAACTGATCCTGCCTCAACTGCTTCTCTGTTTTCACCTTCTTCAATTCTTCCTATAAATTATTTAACTCTTGTGCACTCCTCGACCTATCCTATATTTTCATTTCCTTCTTATTTTTCTTCAAATCCTGTGCATATGTGTTGACTCCTTCTTCCTTCTGTTCCAATTCCTACAACTTCTCATCCTCCTGCAAACTTGTCAATAATTGAGTGCTTTTGTTGTATAACTCTGGAACTTCTATGATACTCTACGCCATGTTCTCCATATGTCTAGCCATATTGTTATAACCCTAAATTGCACCACACATGCTTACCTGGCATCAGGCCAACTCATATCCCTTCTTTGCCAAAGAACTACTGAACAACTCTTCTAAAAACTCCATTTTTAAAAAGCAAACTCTAGCAGGCCCACTACAGCTCGCGGGAAAATGCTAGCAGGCCCATTACAGCCCATGGGGCATCCGCTAGCAGGCCCAATACAGCCCGCGGGTGCCTTCAGAATCACAAAAAATGGAAAGTTGCCGACGGTACAAAAATCTTTGGGTCAGTTAACTAGAACTCCCAGCCATGCATGGCCAAGAGTTCTTCCAAAACCCTAGCTCCTTCTAGCCTATAAAAGGAGGGGTAGGGGTACTATTCGAAAGAGGAAAAATCATAGCAAAGAAACTCTGCCAAATTGCCAAGTCCGTTTTGTCCCAACCCTTTAGCCTCACCTCAATATTTAGGAGAAATTCAAGCAACAACAGTTGGAGGACAAAAGAAGAGGAGGAGCCCAGGATCAGGATCGAGGAACGATGGCCGGTCTCTAAAATCATTGTAAGTTGATTCATATTGAGATTAATGAAAAAGATGCTTTTCCCGTCCCAAATACATGAGTCTTATCTATGTTATTTGATTTGTGTTTAATCTCTAACCCCCTAGTAGATCAGTAGCATGCATGCCTAGTTTTGTCTTGATCGCAGGAAAGCTTTTTGGAAGCAGCAGCAAGGGGATAAAAGTTCAAAGGAGGATCTACTTCAACCGTCGATAGAAAGGTTAGTTGATTCCTCTCATGTTTGCCTGAGAAAAGGGGTTTTAGATTTGGGTAGAAGGTTAAAAGTAAGCTTATGAAGGGTCATGATCTGCGTACAAGTTTAAAGCCCTAGATTGTTAGTCCGTAGGGTAGAATACCCCACAACAGAATTGGTGACTCTACTGGGGATATTTTACTCTTAGGGTTTCCGGATTTGGTTAAAAATCTTTCGGGTAGTTCAAAGAAGTTTAAGTCTTTGTTTCTTTGTTTATTTTTGTTTTCTGTTAGGTCAAAATCTAGCAGGGAACCTGGTTATCAATACCAGTTTTCCTTGACTGATGCTTGACATTCATTCTCGGGACACACAGAGGTACCCGCGGCCTGCAGAAGCCCTGCCCGCGGGTGACCCGCGCCCTAACTTTCTACAACACGCGTTTGCCTATGTGTTGCAGTAGTTTTAGTAGCATGTAGCTTTCAGGAAGCTCGAGAGGCAGTCTCCTCTTCCCTGTCAGGAGTTTATCTTCTCAGGGGGCTTCCTGGATCCTGTCTGGGTCTTGATTGGTTTACTGTCTTGCTTTCAGTCTGCCTTATTATTTTGGGTGTTCTTAGCATTTGTTTTCTTTTTTGGAAATTTTCCTTTTCTGTCAAGGTGAAAGCATCCAAGCCTTTGGGAGACCCTGGTTGTCAATACTAGAGGCCTCTTTCAGGTCTGGGCTGCCTGTGTTTGATTTTTTCTCAGATTTTATACCTACCCGCGGGCTGCTTAAGCTCAGAGCGCAGGTACCCGCGTGCTGTTATAACTCAGCACGCGGTTGACCGCGTGCTATATCAGTAACAATCGCGGGTCTGTCTGATTGACCTTTCGGCCTGGGTGGGGCATTCATCTCCTCCTGTGGTGAGAAGTGCTCCTTTCAGGGTTTCGAGTCTGGAGCTACACAGTCAACAGGTTAGGGCATCTTATTCTTAGCCTGTGTTTGTTAGTTAACGTTTTGATAGAAAAGACAAAAGAGAAAAAATATTAAATTTATGGTTTTTAGGCAAGTGTTAGAATTGGTGCTGTTGTGATTGCTTTGTTGCATTTTTGTGCTCTGATTCTGTTTGCGATCTGCGCTTTAAGCCAGAGTTTTCTTTTATTCTCTTGGTTTTGTTCTTGTCATCATTTTTC
>ML822792.1:60584-71149 GCA_009831015.1 Picea engelmannii
TTTCAAGTTAGGGTTGTTGACTAATCCAAAACTAGTCATGGTTGAGACAAGCAGTTGATGAGTTGGCACATACATGAGGTGTATAGTTGATGATGTTGGTACATATAGATGAGTCATTGTTGATGAGTAGTTGACACATGATTTGTATATACTTGGTACATGGTTGGATGCACTTGTTTATGGTACAGGTTGATTACCGGTTGTTTGGCATAGGTTGGTGCATGGTTGATGCTCTTGTTTATGGTACAAATTGATATCTGTTGAGGATTGTTGCCTCATCTTAGTTGGTGCTAAGAATGCAAGATGAGTCTTGCATATAGATCTGGTTCTCTTGTAGAGTTGTACTCTATTTAGTTGTTGCTGATAAACCCCAAGGATTGTAGTCCGTAATAAAAAGAAAATTGTACATACATCTTGTGTTCTTTGTGTTCATTGAGGTGATGACTTGTTGATGATATATTGCTGATATGTTCTCACATCTAACTGGTTATAAATGACAACAATGGGTAATGAATAAATGTTGAATGCTAATTGATGAGTTTTTGTGCAAGAGGGAAGTTTTGGGAAAAAGAGCCCCACACTCATTCACCCCCCCTCTAAGTGTGGTAGGTGTGTCCCAAAAAAACTTTCCCAGCATAGCTTAGACCCCTTGATTTTATTTTTCACATCCAGACCTTTCAAACAATGCAAAAATTGTGTCAATTGAATATTGTATGCAAACATTATGCGTCCTGCAAGATGACCTACCATGTTGACCACCATGATATGGGGGGATGCCACACCAACCCCCATTACTCATGCATATGGTGCTATCCACATATGTAATTTCAAGAATACTTTAGAAGGTCCAAAACCATATCACTATTGAGGGTTGAGGAAGTAAAACACCTACCCCTAGATGGCTATCATGCTATGTTAAATACCGAGCCACTAGGAGAAGGGGTTTCATTCTATACTATTGTATTTTGTTCCATAGTTGAGCAGAGAAACTGGGATTGAGAAATTAGAGAGAATAATAGAGGGGGTTGATGTTTTGTAACATCCTAACAATACACAGGTCTCAAGTAACTCCATATAGAGTACCTTCTCCTTTGCATTTTCGTTATTTCCATACCAGAGAAAAGAGAGCACAACAACCTCACCTTTTAGATGGGTTTTCTCCTGTAAGGGTTTCCCAGGGAAAATCTTTGTGTCATTTTGTGGATGGTGTGTGATTGTATTTATTGTTCTCTATTTTACACATTTTATCTATTTCATACATAAGTAGAAAATCAATAATTAAATATTCTGGAATCTAAAGGAATTTAACCTTCCTAGTGTATATTTCAACTTTCATAATTAGATATGTTGTGACGAACTATTCTAGTGGAATATCCACGACAATTTATAGATTACGTATCATTTCCAACTCTAGCATAATACGATTTTGGACAAATTTCCATTGTTAATGACGGTTTATTCAATCATTATTTGGTATGGTATGGCTTGATGTAGGTTTGTTAATCATGGTAGACGTTTCACTTGTGGGCTTGAAGTGCAAGCCATGACAAGTTTTGAATCTCTCTAGTGAAAAAGTGATATTGAAACTAAAGGGCCTCCTCCCTAGAAATATTTGCTTATTGTATACATGGTAGATGAGTAGATGAAACTTTTCTTGG
The DNA here is from genome assembly GCA_009831015.1 of Picea engelmannii. Lineage (NCBI taxonomy): Eukaryota > Viridiplantae > Streptophyta > Pinopsida > Pinales > Pinaceae > Picea > Picea engelmannii. Next base: position 62,243 of record ML822792.1, read on the forward strand.
GATTTACATATATCATACAATCGTGTGTAGGTTGTTATGTTCTAAAGAATATGCAAGTGTGTGATGAAAGTTAATTAGTTTTGTCGTACTCTTGTTTTATTTTTCATATGGATGAGCTACATGTGCTAAATCCCTTGTACAATTGCTTGAGTTTAACCTTTCCATATGATGCGTTCCAAGAGGGTTTAAGGATGGGGAAAATCTATTTGTAGTGTGATATTATAGACTTACTAAAGCTTCCTAGTGTGTTGAGAATGCCCATTTTCAACATATGCATGGGTTTTAAATTTAGAATATGAATTCACACTTTTATAGGCACATACTATGATAGCTTGGAAATGCATGCTAAGTTTTGGGAGTGATCTCTTTAACTACATGAATCAATAAGGAATTTTAATTTGGAAGCCCAAGGAGTTGAAGTAAAATTATACTTAGTGTAGGGGATATATGATTTGATCCTATAGTTGATTAGCATATTGGCTAAAATAGTAAATTCTAGGTGGAAATCACTTGAAAACAACTTCCTAAGCCTATCCTTTCCATTATCCTCCTCTTAAACTCAGTTGTTCATGGAAATTCCCCTTTCCATCCGATCTCTTTTGTGCATGCATATATTATGAGTGGTTTGTGTTGTGTTTGAAGTTGATTGTTATTTATTTATAGACACTACTTCAAAATGAATGGTTAGACTAAATATTTCCTAGTTTACCAATAAGAGAAAAAGAATGTCCATGGTGCATGCAAGATTACAAATAAGTTCCCTCCATTTGAGAATGGTGTTCTTGAGTGGGTAGAAATTTGTTATCACACTAGAAACTTGTTCTTCCTATATAGGGATACCCTCATAGATTTGGGATATTATGAACTACTGACTTAACCACCTAATATTTGTCATCAACATTTTATAGTTTGAATCAAATAGACTATGTATGTGTTTTGATTATGCATGGGATTGTGAGATACAGTTTGCTTGATGGACCAGTGGTAGTGCATGTTAGTTTGAACAATAATGTAGCTAATTTTGATTAACTTTATATCTATTTTGGATGGTGGTTTTGAGGTTCTTTTGGTTGGTGTAGATATTCAGTGGCATGTGATGGTAGTTTGACAATTGAACTTATGTGTGTGTGTGGGGCGGGGTGTGTGAAAGATGAATGCCAATATTTATTAATTTGTCTATAATGTCGATTTTCAAAATAAAGACATTGGGCCAATAATTCATGATGGAAATGAAATATTTCATGACTATATACTATAGGAAAGTGCACACTAGTTGAGTTGAATCCTTAGTCAACCTAGCATTCTAGTTTCATTGATCTAGTATCCTTCAAAATTCTTTCTCTCCAATTAAAAAAATTTAAATACTCTAGAAATAATTTCTAGAGGAAAATGAAGGGGTGCACAAAAGTGATCTCTCACATAGCCACTCAACCTTCTATAAAATAAGAGGAATATCTAATCAAAAGAGGAAAAATGGAGAGTAGGTAAATCTTTCTTATACTATTGCATCATATCTAAGTTCATTATGCCAATCCTTCAATAGCATAACAATGCTAGCAATGGTAGGCATACTACAATCTAAGGTTTGAGAATGGGGTGAAAGAAGAGGTGTTTCTTTCTCGAGGTAATTTTTTTTTATTTTCTTCATGTATGTACTTCCTTGCAAACATCTATATGACTAACATTGTCATGATCATAGATATCCTTCATACTATTTGAGTATAGAGTTATCCAAGTCTATATGTCATTTGTGTGGACAAAATATGGTCTTGAAAACATGTTGTTTATAGAAAGCCAAGTCGATTATTAGAACTATTTGGGTTACTACTAGCTGTACATAAATTTTCATTAATGATTAAATATCTTTTGAGCATACCTGAAATTATTTTTCTATGTATTCTGTAACACCCTATTTCCCCTAGTCTGTGAAAATAACTATATTGGCCAAGAACTATGGAAAACTCAAAGATGTGAATGTTTGACTTGACGAACCTTTGCATAAAAGGTCAATGAATATAAATTATGTTATGAATAGGCATTGCATGACTGTTGGGGGAGGTATGTGCTAAAAGAGACCACGATGGCTAATGAGAAGTGGTGGAAGGGACCTGGAATGGTTGCGTTAACTTCCATCGAGCCAGTACTGTACTGGTTTATACTTGCTCACAAATCGAAGTCGCTCTCTAATCCTGGAATGAATTTCCCTTCAAATTGGTAGGTGGGGAGGCTCCTCAAGAGTTAATGAGGGGATGGGGGTGAACAACCCATCTGTAACAACCCTCAGACCTGACCACGAACGACGAAATTTGCGCCACATGCAACCTTGTAGACATAAATTGGCAAGAGAGGAAATGTGGTAAGAGAGAGAGAAGTGCACACGACAAGGATTGTGAAAGAGACTGGAGAAACCCTGGAAATGTAGGGAGTTCTAAATACCAGGAGAAGGAGAGTAACCTTTGTCCTGGATTATTTTCCTGCATTTGGAGAAGGAGAGTAACCTTCATCCTGGATTATTTTCCTGCATTTGGAGAAGGAGAGTAACTTTCACCCTTGACTTCTGTTGAGCTGGAAGTAGGAGACTAAACCTCAAAGAATCATGGTCTAGCTCGGGGGTGGCTAGTGGTAAATCCATTTGGAGTCACTGAGCCTATGGTTGGGTGGAAACGAGCACCCGTCTCAGCAGTTGCATCATGCCTGGTAGATCTGATAAGTGTTTTATACCTTGTATTTCGAACTGAATATCATGAATACATTCTTATGTTTATATGCCCATAATAATTTCTGTGTAGAATGATTGCTTGGTGTGTTAGATTGGAAATAATGGATGCATGTGTATGCTTACATGCCATAGGCGGTTTTTGTACAAAGGATTAAGGTTGGGGCATGAATTCTCTCCACTGGGAATCATCTTGTTTGCTTAACTCTTGTAATGTTCTGGGAAGGCTCCTCAAGAGTACTCTTCCTCGGGGATTACCCCATAAACCTTGGAACCATGCCAAACCTTTATCCAGAGACTCGACTAAGATTCAGGATGATTGCCCAAGAACTGTCTGAAGGTTCATGCAACCTGAGTCTGGAAACCTTATGCAAGGAAGGATAGCTTTCTAAGGTCTCGGAGTCATGGGAGTTTGAAGCCCCGAGAAGTTGAATTTCGTGATTCAATCTCAAGGGATAGCGAGCCCAATTATAGAAAGAGAGATTACCCTATCATTTGGTAGACGAATGGTTGGAATCCTTTCGGGAATACCCCAGATTTGTTGAGACCAATGGATCTAGAGAAGGAGCATAGGAATTAACACCCCGACCATTTCAACCTTCACATGTAGCGATGGGATCCCGGACCATAGATCCAAGGATCTGATGGAGCCCTATTGACCGTCAATCTTAGCCTTTGTAGAGGTAGGAGAGTAGCATTTCACTAACTTACGAATTTGAGTAGTCAAGGGTAGGGCTGCAGGAACTTATGACTCACGAGATCGTGACGTGATCGTGACCATTGGATCCAAGGCACGAGAGAACCGTTGGATTAGAACTTTCGTGGTTATTGCCTATTGGGGGTTCATAACTTGAGGGAGTTTCTTTTCGATTGTAGAAGTCGCGAAGTGCCAAGCATCGAGGTCTCGTGCAAAGACGTGACCCGTCTGTAAGTGGGGACCATGTGGTTGATAGGTGGCGTAACAACAAGCGCCCAGAGAAAGGTGGGAACATGTGACAGGTGATGGACACATGTCGACTAGGAAGGAGTAAACCCATTGTTGACTTATCATATATCAGGAACTCACAAAGGAGGAGCATGAGGGCTCAACACTCCAACTCGCGAAGTTGTGAGATGCGAGTAGTGCTAGTATTTAGCCTAGGAAGTGGGTAACCGGTGGTGGACACTTGTCACACTGGGAAAGAGTCAACCCACTGATTGACTTATCGTGGCTTGGGGTTTCGTAGGATGAAGAAGCTGCACCTTGATCGCTAAGGCCATGAAACGTCGAGAGCTGAGGTGTCATGTGATGGGCAGTGGTGACACAACTCGTGAGCAGAGTATAGCGGGGTTGACAAGTGGCATGTGTGCATCGCTTTAGCAGATTCCACGCAACATTGACCTCTCGCATCTCGGGGATTCGCGAAGGGGGAGCACAAGAGCTCAACACCTCAACTGGCGAGGCTGCGAGTGGTGCTAGTGTTTGGCCTAGCCTTTGATTACATGTAGGAGGTGCTAGTGAGGAGGGATCCATACCCGTATAGTATCTTGGGTATCGGTGTTTGGAGAAAGGGGAGTCGAGAGTCTTGATTCCCAACTCGTGAGTTGCGAAAGGCGCTTGCGCTAAGGCCAGCTTGTGGTCGTTTGGAGGAGGATAAGGGAAGAGAGGGTCTGCGCTAGGCCCCATAGAAGTCTCGAGGATTCCGTTCCTCGAAGAAAAAGACGAAAAGTCTAACTTGTTGTAGTGGATGTGTGACAAATTGGTATCAGAGCATGGTTACAACACTTGACCTGCTTGGGCTCATGAACGAGTTGCGTAGAAACTCCATTTGAAGTGCTCTTAAAAGGAGTAACCTTCTATATTAACCCCTTTAGCAAAAGACGAAGTTAAGAATGAAAATTCCTATTGTGTGTATGCATTTGAAAAATATGAATTATGCGCTAATTGTGAATGAATATAATGTTGACTAACAATAAGTGTTTTTCTTGCACAACAAGAAGACGATCAACTACGGGAAATTGCAGACGCATAGAATGGTGACGCACCATGAAGTGGGGGATGGTGCCCACAACAGAGATGAATATTGTGACGAAAGGAGAGTGGTAGAGACTCCTCCCGATCTAGCTGAGACTATGAGAAGCCTCATGGTTGAACTACAGAGCGGCAAGGATGACAGTGGGAAGTTGATAAAAGAGCAAGAGAAGCAGACAAAAATTAATGCAGTCTTGCTGTAGAGTTTATCCGACATACAAAGACAATTGTAGCCTGAACCTGACACCAATCACGCGGACCGACGATAGACAAAGAAAAGTTGAAGTCCACCTGAGATACGGAAGCGTGGTCCTTTAAGTGGCCACACTGGGAAGAGAACCTCGAGAAAGATCCACCCCAGAGATAAGGGACAAGTGTTAGATGATTTTTATGGAAAGGAAACTGGCGACTCAGAGGGATCTTCTAGTAGCAAAACTAGTTCTTATTCCCAAAGAAAATGGAAGAAGCGAAAGCATTCCAAAAGTCACAATATCAAAGAATTCAAGAAGGCCAAACCACCCTCTTTCGACGGTGAAATAAAGAAAGGGGAGGAAGTGGAGGCCTGACTGCTTGGACTAAAGAAGTATTTTAGAGTCCATGACTTCTCATAAAACTTGAAGGCCCAAGTAGCCACTTTCAACTTGAATGGAAAGGCTTCCATTTGGTGGGAAGAACTTAAGAATGTAAAAGGGATTCACGAAGAGGACCTATCTTGGGAACGATTTGAGAAATACTTCAGAAAGAAGTATCTGTCAGAAAAGTATTTCGATGAAAAGACTAAAGAATTCTATGAATTCAAAATGGGGCAATGCACCATAGAGGAATATGTTAGCAGATTCCTCGAATTGTTGAGGTACGTACCCTATATAAAAGTAGAGAAGGTAATGGTGCAATGATTCATCAGTGGACTACCTAAGGACTATCAGAACAGGATTGAGTTTGACGAGTCAAAGACCCTAAAAGACACTATCTGAAAGGCAAGATATTGTTATGAATAGCTGGGGCATTGGACAGAACCTCGCGAAGGCTGGAAGCAAAAGAATAGTTTGGGATTCCAGAAAAAGGGGTTTAAATCCCCAAGATTTAAAAACTATAAAAAGGACTCAAGGATGAGCTTCCCAACTCGAAGTGTACACTAGCAGAATTTCCCCTCCCAGAGCGGAAATAAACCTTCTGGATCTACCCCAGGAAAGATTGATAACCCAAAGAGAGAACCATTGAAATGTTGGGGTTGTGGAGAAGAACATCTACTGAGGCACTGCTCACACCGACAACAAAACAGTCGGAGAATTTACAACGTTCAAGAAGCTACCACCATTAATGACGTGGCCAGGAGTGTGCCGCAAATTTATGCAGCCTTGGATAATAAACAAGTTGACCACCAAGCTTCAGTGGTGGAGATGGAAGGTATGATCACCAACCATCTAGTGTCTATTCTAATTGACCCTGGTTCAAATTTGAGTTATATAGCTCCTAAGGTTGTTGATAAGTGTAAATTACAGCCACATAAACACGCCAAGCCATGGTTGGTACATTTAGCCACTGACACCAAAAGAAAGGTAGCAGAGGTCATACAAGCTTGCCAATTCACTATGGGTGAATTCCCCACCCAAGCAAACCTTAACATACTACCCCTAGGATCATATGACCTATTGATTGGTATGGAATGGCTAGCCACATATAAATCCATACTGGACTTTTACCATAAAACTTTAGAATGTGTAGGTGAAGAAGGAAGAAGGATAACCCTTCGAGGGATCCAAAAACCTGTCTCGGTGAGATGAATATCATCCCTTCAAATGGGAAAGTATTGTAGAAAGGGATGTCTACTTTCAAAAGAGGTACCGGGTCTACCTCCGAGAAGGGACATTGACTTCTCGATAGAACTTGCACCGAGAGCAGTGGCAGTGTCTAGGACACCCTACAGGATGAGCACACCCGAGCTAGTTGAGCTTAAATTATAACTAAAAGAAATGATGGAGAAAGGCTATATCTGGCCCAATGTGTCTCCATGGGGAGCACCAGTTCTGTTTGTAAAGAAGAAAGATGGTACCCTCCGACTGTGCATAGATTATAGACAACTCAATAAGGTAACCATAAAGAACAAGTGCCCCTTACCCAGGATCAATGACATGTTCGATCAATTGGGAGGTGCTTCCATATTCTCAAAGATTGACTTGAGATCTGGATATCATCAAGTCCGAATCAATGGTGAAGACATCCACAAAACTGCCTTCAGGACAAGATATGGTTACTATGAGTTTGTGGTAGTACCATTTGGATTAGCCAATGCCCCTGCCACTTTTATGTTCTTGATGAACAATGTGCTCAGCAAATTCCTAGACAAATTTGTACTGGTTTTTATTGATGATATATTAATTTACTCCAAGAATAGGGAGGAACATGAGGAACATCTTAGACTTGTGCTTCAAGTGCTAAGAGAACATCGACTCTATGCCAAATTTAACAAGTGCGACTTTTTCTAGAAGGAAATACATTACTTGGGCCATGTCATATCTGAAGAAGGAGTAGCAGTAGACCCTGACAAGACCAGGTCTATCATGGAGTGGCCTACCCCAAAGAACATTTCAGATATCATATCCTTTATGGGCTTAGCAGGATACTATAGGATATTTATAAAAGGATTCTCCAAGATTGGTTGTCCAATCACTGCCCTCCAGAAGAAGGGAGCTAAATTTACGTGGACACAAGAATGTGAAGAAATATTTCAATCCCTAAAACATTTGCTGACCCACGCACCCGTGTTGAATATTTCCGATCTCGAAGCTGACTTCCTCGTGTGCACAGATGCCTGCAAGGAAGGGCTCGGAGGAGTCCTTATGCAAGGAGGAAGTGTAGTCTTCTATGAATCCCAAAAATTGAATGAGCACGAAGTCAACTATGTGACCCATGATCTAGAACTGGTTGCCATAATGCACGCCTTAAAAATGTGGAGGCATTACCTCCTAGGAAGGAAATTTGTACTTATGACAGACCATTGTGGATTGCAATATCTATTTGACCAACCAAAACTCAATGCTAGACAAGCTAGGTGGATGTCCCTTCTTAGTGATTTTGATTTCGAAATCAAACATATCAAGGGAAAGGAAAATAAGGTGGCCGATGCCCTTAGAAGAAGTATGAAAAAAATTCATTTGGCAGCGGTGGTCACCTACGAGACAAATGTCAAGGAAAGAGTCAGGAATGCACAAGAAACAAACACATTCTTCCAGACCATGACCTCGTAACTGGAGCAAGAACCCACAAGAATAAAGTATGAAGGATACCAGATGATAGATGGAGGTTTGCTAACTTACAAAAACATATTGTATATTCCAGAATGTGATGGCTTGAAGAGGTTCATAATGGATGAACTACATAAAAGACCATATACTGGTCATCCTGGATACTAGAAGATGATCACAGCCACTAGGAAACAATTCTATTGGCCTGGATTGAAGAAAGACATAGCTGAGTACTTAGCCAAATGCATAGAATGCCAACAGGTTAAAGCAGAACACTGACACCCAGCAGGATTATTACAACCTCTACCAATCCCAGAATGGAAGTGGGAAACCATTTCCATGGACTTCATCACCGAATTACCAACATCGACCAAACAAAATGATGCCATCATGGTAGTGGTGGATAAATTGAGCAAGTCTATCCATTTTATCCCCATCAAATCGACTTGCAAGGAAATAGATATCGCCAACATATTCATGAAGGAGATATTAACACTACATGGTATGCCTAAAGAGATCGTGTCTGACAACAACACAAAATTTACTTCCAATTTTTGGAAATCCTTGATGGTTGGTCTAGAGACAAAATTATTGTTTAACACAACCTATCATCTTCAAACCGATGGACAAACGGAAAGAGTGAACCAAATATTAGAGGACATGCTAAGGATGCATGTAATGCATCAACCCAAAAAGTGGGAAGATTTCCTGCCACTGGTGGAATTCTCCTACAACAATGGCTACCAGGAATCCTTGAAGATGAGCCCTTTCGAAGTCCTCTATGGTAGACCATGTTAAGAACCAAACATCAATATAGCATAGAAAAACCTCAGGAAAAGTACTCAATGTCTTGAAAAAGAGATAATTTCAGATAATAAGCCTCTTCGAGGGGGCAACCTCCTTTTACCCCACTTAAATGTTCAAGTACAAGATGA
>ML822793.1:1525-17477 GCA_009831015.1 Picea engelmannii
ACTTCCTTTCATACTGCAACAAAAATGACACCATTTATGGCACTCTATGGATACCACCCTCCTTCCATCACTTCTTCTCTAAAATAAAAATCTAAGGTTCAAGCAGTGGAAGATCACATCGAGCATCAACAACAAGTTCTCCAGATATTAAAGGACAAACCATGGCACAAAATCACATGAAACAACAAGCAGATCAACATTGTAGTGAAAGAAGTTTTGAAGTAGGAGATTGGGCGTTTTTAAGACTACAACCATACAAATAGATGTCCTTCAAGCAATCCAAGAAGGATAATAAATTATCACCAAAGTACTATGGCCCTTATAAGGTATTGCAAAAGATTGGTACTATGGCATGCAAATTGGAGTTGCCTGCATCTTCACGAGTACACCCAATTTTCCATGTTTCATTTTTAAAGAAGGTTATGGTGACAAGATCCCAGTTCAAACTATATTGTTAGAACTTGGCGAGGAAGGAAAAATCATATTGGAGGCTGAAGCCATCACTGACACAAGAATTCTCCAGCTGGGGAATAGATCCATTTCAGAGTATCTCATTAAATGGAGGAAACTACCGGCTGAAGATTCCACTTAGGAAAATGAGTCTTTTATACAGAAGCATCCAGAGTTACTCAAGCGTTGTGGACAACACTTGTCTCAAGAGGAGGGTCATGTTAAGCCCTAAATAGTGGCTCATTACCCCTTAATTGGGGCATATTACATTAGTAATGTTATTTTATTTACGACGTCTTTATTCCAATTGTCGTAATTATACCTCCTAGTCTCCTATATATACCAAGGAGACATTTTCATTTTGAATCATCTTGGAATTGTACATTTATGTGGGCATAAGGAGGTTTCCCCCTCAAAGAGGCTTATTATACGAAATTATCTCTTTTTCAAGGCGTTGAGTACTTATTCTGAGGTTTTTTCTATGCTATATTGATATTTGGTTCTTAACAAATAATAGGAAAAAATGCATTGTATCATAGGAATATAATAATCCTAAGTTCTATTTCAATGAGTTATACCTAAATCAAAACCACCAAAAATTGTAAAAGATAGGAAAAAGGGATTCCCATAAAAGTCCTAGACACAAAAACAAATTATACAACATGACAATGCCTAAAAAATTAATCTAATTATGTGCATAGTATAAAAAAACAGACCTTCTATACTCCCAGAGAGTTTGTGTGAAAATTTAGGGACAAAAATCCCTTTGGTTTGTGGGGGGGGGGTGATGATGAGTCCAAAATATGGTGCACTTTTGACAACATTATGAAGCATAAAAATACGTTTTTTTTGTGCTACATATAGAATTATATGGTCTATTACCCCTCATTTTGGTATAAGGTAACAACCCTAGTGAATTTATTTACTAGCCTTTGGATTTTTTTATCAGCTGTAGACAATTGAGAAACCTACTTGGTTCCACGTATCTTGTTGAGGTAGAGGATTTCATGGAATATTTGTTGATTGATGATGTAATACTTGATGGTGCATGGTGTCTTGTTGATTTTGGGCATGGCATTAGTTTCATTCATATTTTTGGGCATCTTCACATTTCCCAATGTAATTCACATTTATCAAGGTAATTCATGATTCCCAAAGCATTGGTAAAAAATGTTTTTGGCTATTCTTGATTTACCAAAGCTTCTCATGCCTTGCCACATTCCAAATTTATGAAATCTCACCTTATTAACTCATTTTGAGGCATCTGTCACATCAATTTATGAGATGACCACCTTGGAGTTTGCATTAAGGTTTCATTTGGCACGTGTGGTTTTTTTCAACCATCCATTGAATTGGAGAGGACATTGGAATGATTTGAGGGTGATTACACCTTGTTGGCTTCACATTTGACATATTAGAGCTGATTTAGAGTAGGTTGTCCATTTTTTAGGGTAACATTCATCACTTTTGAAGCCTCCTTCACATTGAAGAGCCATGTGTCCACTTGGAAGGGGATTATGAGTCCTTTTTTACATGTTTGATGAGGATTGGTACACCTTCGTACGATAATTATGGAGCCTATTTACAAAAATACATGACACAAAAATTCAATAACAAAAATCAATACATTTTATTTATTTATTTTACCCATGGGAATCGATAATTGGTAAGTTTGATTTGGACTAGGACCAAGATCAAGCCTATTGGATGCCACTATAACACAAGAGTATTTCCCTATGGGGTATGTTTGGGACTCTTGAAGGTGCACATACATGCATGGATGTACACATAAACACACTGACATAGACATGACATAAAACATAATGTGCCTAAGTCAATACATGTTTAACATTATTTATTTATCATCACACTAACCTTCATGTCTTTTGTGCCCATATGACTCATCCATCGTATCCATGTAAGGCTTGTGACTTGTTATCCCTTTGGGTCCACAGGGATCATGCTAAGTGGGTCAGGATATATAATGCTTCACACGCCCACAATGTGGAGGCTTGAAGAAGGTATGGTCTGGCCTAGTGGAAAGACTAATGAACTGACAAGTTTGTCCTAATATATTACACCAAAATCAAGAATCTAAACATAATTATGAAATAATGGCTCTATGAACCAAGCATCATTTTAACTTTTAATTGATAGATCTCATGAATCTAAATTTCTTGCATAGGGATCCCTATAGTAAGCTAAACTAATCTTGCAAAATAATAACTCATGTATACCAAAAATGATTTATGGTGGGTTGGGGATGCATTACTAGCCCCAAAAAATGTTTTGAGGATGCCATAAAAGGTCGCTAGTTTCTGACCATTTTTGGAAATTGCTCCAGTAGTTTCCCAACGCTCTTAAAAACTTGTCCATCATTTCTTGCAAATGGTTTTTTCCCATAGTTGCACGGGAACCGCTCCAGACATATCTGAAACTTGCTCCCAAAGTTTCGGAAGTTTCGGGAGCTTGGGAACTAGTTGGGAATGTCCCCAATTGGTTGGGAACTCTTTTGGGAACTTGGGAGCTTTTTGGGAGCTTTAACATCAAATAAATGGCAGCTTGGGAACTTGTTTCCTAAACAAAGAGCTTTAAATTAGAATTAAATTAAATTAAATGTAAATATATTTATTCCATTATTACAAATACATAATTTCTTACAAACATTTTCATCATATTTATTCAAAATATCACTATAAAACTAAGACTAAACTACAGGTAAATATTATTTCAAAAATTAGTTAAGTAAAAAAACTTAATAATACTCACTTTATAGTTGTGGATATGAAAAGCTTTTAATACATCTATGTTTTCCTTCAAGCTCAAACTAAACATGAAAGTCAAATAAATCAATATTGTATCCACGACAAGTATTTGTTCCACTCTGTAGATATCATTGATTTTTATTGTATTTTCATATTAGAAGAGTAGTACTATTTTGTTTTTTTCCAATAAAAAAAAATAATGCTTCAAATTTACAAAGATGTTTAAAGTTTGTATATGTAAAGTTTAATTTTAAAAATATGTTAAAATTGTATATATGTATTTTCAATTTTGTTTCTCATTTTCTAATGGAATATTTAGGGATATTAAATTTTCAGTATTGTGTTAAATATATTCATATAATTATTAACACATATTAAATTAGTAATTTTAATATTGTAGTTGTTGCAATAGAAGAAACACTCTCCTCTATTGACCCTCAATTTTATTGAAATAAGATTTTAAATGTATCAGTATCTCTATACATTGTAATCTAAAGTATCATTGTAATTTAAAATATTTTTTATATTTTTTAATATATATTATTGTCGCTCCCAAATTCATGTTTCCTGTAAATTTGAGGGAAACTTCTACTCATTCTAGACACTCGTATCCACGTTCCCAACATTCCCACGTTTCAAAAACTAGTGCAACATAGTTTTTTCCCATATTTTTAATTTAAAAACAAAAACAATAACACCTATACTAATCCTTAAAAACCCCATTAATCATGTCATATGACAATAAAATCCTCAATAGTAAAAAAAATCTCACAAAAGAGCAGAAAACATGATTTAAGAAAAATAGAGCAGCAAACCGATAGGGAAAGAGCACGTAGCAACGTTTAATGAACAAATTTACTTGATAATATTTTCCTGGGAACCCAAAAATTGTAGGTCGAGTTTTCTCTCATTTCCTACAATTTCCTAGTTAGTCTACATTCAATGTCTTGTTGCTAACATTAGCAGTCCAACCACATCTCCATTGCAAGCAAGGTTAGAGTATCTGAAAGCACATACCATTAGAGTCTCGGTCTCGGTCTTGAATGGCCCTCGATGGTCTCAAGCGTACTTTCCCTCAGTCTCAGATGACCCTCGACGGTCTCAATTCCCTCAGTCTCGGATGGCCTCAGTCTTGGATGCCCTCAGTCTCAATGCCCTCAGTCTCGGATGCCCTCAGTATCGAATCTCGGTCTCCACTCCTGCGTGGGGTTTGGGTGCTCTCTATGTCTCAATGCCCTCAGTATCAATGCCCTCTGTCTCAATGCCCTCAGTATGATCAGATCTTGGTCTCCACTCCTGCGTGGGGAGGGTGTTATGAGTTTGGCTTCTCTCTCGCTCGTGAATGTCTCCATTCATGCACAGGGTTTGGGTGCTCTTTGTGTCTCAATGCCCATAGTCTGATCGGATCTTGGTCTCCACTCCTGCGTGGGGATAGTGTTATGAGTTTGGTTGCTCTCTCGGTTGTGAATGGAATGGGCGTGGGGATAGTGTTATGAGTTTTGAATATTGGTGTTTTGTTTTTGTTTTTTTGTTTTTTTTTAATAATGTTTTTTTATTATTTTGTTTTGTATATATTTTTTTATGTTTTGTTATTATTTGTTTTTAATTTAATTGATATATATATAAATTATTACCCCAAGCCTATAAAAATATGGAATGTGACAACATCTAAGGGCATTCAACAATTTTAGGATTCCCTTTGTGTATCTATGCCTTGGCGGCCTCCTAAGAAAATTTGCAAGGTCCTAGGAAAATTTTCAAAATAGATTACCCCAACTCATGGCGGCCTCCTAGGAAAATGATGGTTGGTTGGTTGCTTGTGTTGACTAAAATCATTTCGTGAAAAAAATTGGTGGTTAGTACTCATGACTTTTGGTATTGCTAATGTTTTAACTACATTGAGTAAGAACAACACCTAGAAACCACAACACAATCCCTCTCTAGGGGGTCCTTAGCATCAGAGTTGGATAAGGACACCATTAGGAGGTTTTTTGCACTAAGGACGGGTAGAGAGGCCTTAATCATGGTTGAGGAAGAAAAAAAAGTACATTAGGATCTTGTTGAATATTTTTAGGCTTGAGAGACTTGAATAAGTCCTCAAACCAACACATCACTCATTTGCAAGGATTCCTTGAAGGCCTCCAAGTAGGATACAAATTCCATGAGTAGGTTGTTTTCCCTGGAAATGGGTCTTAACACCTAAAAATGGTTAAGGGGGAGTAAAGTACTTAAGCCATAATTGAACCTTCACAAGCTCATGTTCCATGAAAAACACCTAGAAACCATGACATGAGCTCTCACTTCAATGTCTTTGGACTAAGATTTGGAAATGAGTGTCATTTATATGTTTTTCATACTACATATGGGTCTCGGGGCATTGACCATGGTTGTGGTAGGGAAACAATCCTCAATCCCTTAAACATGGTCAAGGGAGGGAAACAACAACTCAAGCCCCAAACATATCATATCTAGCTTGTTATCCCCGGTTTCTAGGGATAACTAGGAGATCATGTCTCGTGGCCCACAGGTCATAGACATGGAGTACCAAGAGCAGGATTGACCTGAGCATGGCCCTGGAGGGCCCATCCTTCTTCTTCTTCGCCAGAATTGTCCTGTCAACAGCAGCAACATCCATCACCATCGACTTGGACTTGCATCAGAGAAGACTCTTGCTCCATGAGGTAATTGGTCCAGGTATCATGGTATGTGTCATGTTTGATCGTTATAACTTTCAGATATATGCATCAGCTTCCTTACATTTCTGACAACTGCTTGGATATTACACTAACCCACTTGACAATTGTTGGGGGGATTAACGGGGTACCCTAGCAAGCTTGTATCCATAGGTTTTGGTTAGCCACTAGGGGGGATTTGAAGGGCCATCATCCATTCCCACCATATTATCATTTTACATCTTATCTCCCATACATCCATCCCATTCCCCTAGTCCAGGCATTATGATGACCTATTTGAGGGGTTACACTTTGTCCTGTGGGAAGAAGGGGCTAAAGGCCCAGGAGGTAAAAGAAGCTGGTAAAAGGTAAAAGCCATAGGAAATAAAACCTAGAGATGCCTCGCCCAGGGATCCCCGAGAAGGTAATAAAAGGCCTCTTGATAAGAAACAAAAGGGACCCGAAGAAAATAATAAAACAAGACCTAACCAAGAGGATGGGAGGTCTCATCACGAGATGACCCATTATGTTCATAGGTATCTAGCAGTATGACGTTTCCATTATCTCGTCACCACGCCAGGGAAATGACCCTTGGTTGCATGGACAAGGGAAAGGGGGTTTCATCACGAGCCAACCTTATCATTTCTGCGAAAATACTAGTGGGTAACACTGTCAGCTCTGGTCACCATGCCAAGGCAGTGTCCTCTGGTTGGATCTTGAAGAAAAAAAGAAAGAAAAAATTAATGAATAAAGAAAGAATAAAGGCAATAAAAGAGCTTGGAAAGAACTGCATCCATGACAGGTACAACTCGCCTCCTACAAAAGCACCCACGGATAATACCTACCCCTGGTCTTCACTATGTCTAGACGTCCTTAGAACATACCATCTCATGTTACATGGCTTGAATGATATCCTTTGGAAACTTTCCTCTTCTTGTGGATGCTGGCCCAACATGGCACTTTGTCTTTTCTTCAACTTTGTATAGTAGGTCAGTGTAATGTCTTTGAGCTATTAGATGATATGCTAGGTGTTTTATGCATGTATTTGATAAATTTAATAATGAGATATGATTGACATTGCTATGATCCCGAGGACTAATGAGCCCATTGAGGGCGAAGTTTTGATGTGCAGGACCATGCCCGATGGACAGGTACCAGTGGACCGGTACACATGGGGAGATGATTAGCTCGGACCTCCATGGGGCTGAAGATCCCATCAGATGGTTGTTGATATGGAAGAGACATGACAATGTTATGATGAGCCTTTGCACATGAAGAAAGAAGGACGTTCCACCCATGACACTTTGGATGAGCTCGGCCTAGGGGGGGTCACCCACTTAAGATGGAACATTTTCCTCTTGATGGACAAGACGTCACCTAGGAGATCTGGACGTTACCTTGAGCGTGTGGCAGTGTGATGAGGTTACTAGCATGTGTGGTAGCTTGGAGGATCCCTAAAAGGGCTAACGTCTGACTTTTGGATGCTGGATATGCCCAAAAAGGGCCAACGTCTCCCTCAGAAGGGCTTGAGGTCCCACCTTTTGCTCATTTTATGTCATTTATCTAGTAGTTAATGTAAAAACAATGTAAATTTTGTAGTCAGCCTTGTCGGTTGTTTTAATGACCTATTTTGTAATTTAAAGGTCATGGAATGATATATATTGAGGACGTTTTTCCCTCATTTGGATAACCCAACTCACTCTCTTGTGAGATTTCAATGCTTGCGCCCTAGTTTGGGTATTTTTGGTGTTTTAAGTGAGGCACTACTCTTGGAGGAGGATTTCTCTTGGCATTTATGGCATTTGTCTCATGGAAGGTTTACAACTAGGGTTTGGATGTGCTTTTCTTCATGATATGTAAGTGTTTTTCCTACAAAAGTTCTTGATTGAATGGTTGTAGGTTAATATTCTTGCATTTGCTTATAAATTGCTGATTTTAAAAACCCTAGGTAGCAAGCACACTAGTAGGTCATTTCTATATGTCCCCATGTTGAAAAATAGTTTTCAGCCATTGAAAGAAGAAGATATAGCCTAGCCGTTGCTACACTTTTCATTCTTTTTTCTGAGCTAGCGTTGAAGTTATAGGTTGAAAAGAGGAGATGTCCTAGGCCTAGTTGAGCTACACCTAGGGTTTCACCTTCTAGGGTTTGAAGGCCTTGCCTTTGCAACACCTTCTCCCTAAAATTTATACTTTGAAGCTAGACATTTTGGCAAGTGTATTTAGAGAAGGAGGAAGGAGCACGAGGCCTTGCTTAAGCAACACCAGAGTGAGCCTCCTTCCCCTAGGTTTTTGATTCTAGGGCCCTGCCATTGCAGCACCTTAGAACCCTACCTTTCAGTCTCTAAGTTTTAATCCTCTCGAGACTTTGTGCCCTTGCTTTTAACTCCATTTACCCTAAGGCACTGGTAATATCTCCAATGTTGAGCCTTAAGTGTGCAAAACCATCTTTCAAACTTCAATTTCTGAAACCCTAACTAACCCTAATGCTGGTAACCTAGGCTGACGTCATAGCTGACGCAACAAGATTTTGACTAATAATAAGCAATTAAATGATGACGTCAAGCTTATACTGAACAAATTATTGATTTGATATACCGTAGGCTTCGTCGTTTTGGTTGATATTGATGAATTGGTGATCTTTCATAGACTAATTAGCAGAACGTTGACCTCATCTTATCTATTACATTGCTTATTGAATGAAATCAGATAGTTAAGAAGTACTAACCCTTTGAGTTATAGCCTTCAAATATACATATTGTGTTGTTATTATCTTGTTCCGGGCAGGTGTTTTCAATAGGGACTTCACTTCTTTATTGGCTGATTAGCCGGACTATCTGATACTGGTGGTAACCTGCGAGGATGGAAATCTTAACACTTGACCTTGTATCCATTGCCTCTTCAAACCCCAGGTTACCGGGGACATCTCCTTTGGGCTAACCTCCATAAATAGAAAGAACCTCCCCATCGAGGTGACATTGAGTGGGGAAGGTTCCTGTTACGCCAGTTTGTCTTCTATCCAATAGCCTCTGACCTAAAATACAAACTGCGCGATAAAATTTTGGTGCCGTTGCCGGGGAACACTGAGTCAATCTTCCTCAACGAAAAATCCTTTGGTAAGTCTTGCCTCAAAGAAATTTCTCTTACAAGCTTACCTGGCGACTCCACTAAGACTTTATTCCCCTATTCTTTGATAGTTTCAGGAAAACTATCTGGCGACTCCACAAACCAAAAAAAGGTTCAATAATCCTCCTCTAGCTTTCAGAAGGAAGCCTCTTGCAAATTCACCTATTGTCAAGTCACTTTTTGGAAAGAGACTTCCTTTAAACATGTCTACTTCTCAGACCGATACTACAAACCCAGTCAACAATCAGAGACAATGGTCATCTACTTTGTTCAATCCATTAGACATGTCAGCCATACCTGGCTACCCTAGGCAAATGCCACCCAAATATGAGAAGTGGTTTCCTAAGTTTACCGGCACTGACGCTACTAGTGCCGAAGAGCATATGAGTAACTTCTGGGCATTTTTTCAGCTTCACCCCATTAGTGATGATGCTGAGGAATTGGTCATGAAGTTATTCTCCGCTACCCTTTATGAACCTGCAAGACGTTGGTATCTTGGCCTGCCTGATGGAAGCATCAAAACCATGGATAGACTTGAGAAAATCTTCCTTAGAAGGTGGAGTATCAAAGAATACCCAATCATGCTGCTCACCCGACTAATTATCCTTGCCAAGCATGAGAATGAATCCATTCGGTAATTTCATACCAGGTTCGAAGCATTACTCCAACGAATTCCCCCAAGCCACCATCCGAAAGATGATTATCTTGTTCACATTTATACTAGATATTTCAGTGGCCAATTAGGATATCTTCTTAGAGACAAAGACCCTCAATCCATTCAAGAAGCCCAAGAGCTCGCAACTAAGATTGAAGGAAATCTCCTTTCATCCAAGATTGAACCCTTTGCTAACCCTAGGAGGAGAATAGATGCCAAGCAAAAAGTGGTACACAATGCTGAGCCTACTTCGGATCTCTGCACCAATATCGGTAAGATACAAGATTCAGTGGATAGCATCATGAATAATCAAGAAGAAATGATGAACCGGATAGTTAGACTTGAAAAGTCCCAGACCCAGGCACCTAGACCACCATTCAAAGGGCCATTCCAGAAAAAGAACCAAACCAACAAGCCAAAGAATGAAAATGAAGTCCCAAATACTCTGGCCGCTACAAATGTTGTTGATGAAAATCCCTGGCGTCTGGAATGCAACAAAGCACATTAGGAGAATGAGTGTCCTTATAACACCATCCAACAACAAGTCAACAATCTTGACTGCTTTTCAACCTTTCCTCAAATAAATATAACTGATATAGAACATCAACAAGCCCTAAAGGAAGCAGCCAGAGCATGAAGATTAGCAATAATTAACAACTTGGACCAAGAATCACGAGAAAAGCTTAAAAAGAAAGAAGTCCAGGTATACCGGAGAAAGAACCCGAAGCAACCTGCAACTGATCAGCCAAAATCTCCTGAGGTTCTTCCTCCCAAAATGTCCAAAGCTGATAAGATTACCCTTGATTTTTATTTTGAAGGACCTTTGTCGAAGATGCATGTGAATGTTACCTTAAAAGAAGCAATTAAGATCCCTTCTATTAAAGAATGCTTCAATACCTTCTTTTCGGGAATGACAGAGCCTATGCACCCCCCGATTATGCTGTAAGCTGACCATTTCAGGATCCAGTATGGTGAAAATCCACCTTTCTTCATGACTCTTATGATGAACAATAAATACCTTAACAATTGCATGCTGGATGCAGGTGCTGGTGAAAACATGATGTCTCTTAAAAGTCATGCAGCAAATGGGCCTGAAGGTAAACAGGCCTTACATAAATGTGTGTGGATTTGAATCCAAAGCAATACCCATGCATGGTGTAGTTGAAAATGTCAAAGTGTAGTTGAAAGAATTCCCCGAGAAGACCGTTCATATAGATATTATAGTCGTCGATGTCCCGGATGTGTGGGGAATGCTGTTGTCTAGGAAGTTTGGTGCGATGATAGGTGGGTCCCTTGAGATGGATCTCACCTTTTTGCAGTTGCCTTTGAAAAATGGAACAACTAGACGCTTACTCAATGTGCCGATAACTGGAAACCATGTACAAGATGTCGTTCCTTCTGTAAATGAAGCGCAGAAAGATGTGATACAAACTCTTCAAGAATATTCTACAGAAGATATGCCATTTTCTACAGAAGAAGACTTTGATCAGATTGAGTGGCCCAAGAAAGAGGAATATCAACAACTCCTAGATTATTTTCAGAATAAAGAAGTAGGGACGGTGAAGATACTAAAAAGACAAAAGGATGAAGAAGACGTGAAATCCATCCGTCCCAAAAATAAGTCTTTACACCATAAACCCACCCACCTCCCTCAGTAAAGTACACCAGGGTTGTTCAAGGAACAACCAAACACAAGATCCGAAAATACAAGGAGGGGGAGTTGGTATGGATGTGGGATACTCAGAAAGGAGAGCCAACTGATGTAAAAGGAAGTACACAATCATGGCTCAGACCTTTCAAGGTCAGGATGGAATCAGTGGATAACTCGTACTACTTGTCCACCTTGGAAGGAAGAAGGCACCCATTACCCATCAACATACGCCTCCTCAAACCCCACCAAGGTGGTGGGACATGACTGTACAGGTAAGTATGAGTAGGTAGGCATTTTTCGTGTATTATACCATCTTTATTTCATGTTTGTTTCCTCATATGCATTTGATTGTTTTATTTCATATGTATACATGTTATATTTTGTGGGGTGGCAATACCACCCCACCTTTGTTGCTGATGTATCTTTTCGAGTGTGAGCAGGTCTGCAGGTTTATGCCAGATATGCTGAGGTTCTCATGTGCTCTACGGTGAGCACATGTCCCCGAGTTGGAGCCAGATGTTATCCCCGGTTTCTAGGGATAACTAGGAGATCATGTCTCGAGGCCCACAGGTCCTAGACATGGAGTACCGAGAGAAGGATTGACCTGAGCATGGCCCTGGAGGGCCCATCCTTCTTCTTCTTCGCCAGAATTGTCATGTCAGCAGCATCAACATCCATCACCATCGACTTGGACTTGCATCAGAGAAGACTCTTGCTCCATGAGGTAATTGGTCCAGGTATCATGGTATGTGTCATGTTTGATCGTTATAACTTTCAGTTATATGCATCATGTTCCTTACATTTATGACAACTGCTTGGATCTTACACTAACCCACTTGATCATTGTTGGGGGGATTAACGGGGTGCCCTAGCAAGATTGTATCCATAGGTTTTGGTTAGCCACCAGGGGGGATTTGAAGGGCCATTGTCTGTTCCCACCATATTATCATTTTACATCTTATCTCCCATACATCTATCCCATTCCCCTAGTATGGGCATTAGGATGACCTATTTGAGGGGTTACACTTTGTCCTGTGGGAAGAAGGGTCTAAAGGCCCAGGAGGTAAAAGCAACTGGTAAAAGGTAAAAGCCATAGGAAATAAAACCTAGAGATGCCTCGCCCAGGGATCCCCGAGAAGGCAATAAAAGGCCTCTCGATAAGAAACAAAAGGGACCCAAAGAAAATAATAAAAAAAGACCTAACCAAGAGGATGGGAGGTCTCATCACGAGCTGACCCATTATGTTCATAGGTATCTAGCAGTATGACGTTGCCATTATCTGGTCGCCATGCCAACGCAATGACCCTTGGTTGCATGGCCAAGGGAAAGGGGGTCTCGTCATGAGCCAACCTTATCATTTCTGGGAAAATACTAGTGGGTAACACTGCCAGCTCTGGTCACCACGCCAAGGCATTGTCCTCTGGTCAGAGCTTGAAGCAAAAAATAAAGAAAAAAGTAATGAATAAAGAAAGAATAAAGGCAATAAAAGGGATTGGAAAGAACTGCATCCATGACAGGTACAACTCGCCTCCTACAAAGCCACCCATGGATAATACCTACCCCTGGTCTTCACTGTGTCTAGACGTCCTTAGACCATACCATCTCATGTTACATGGCTTGAATGATATCCTTTGGAAACTTTCCTCTTCTTGTGGATGCTGGCCCAACAGGGCACTTTGTCTTTTCTTCAGCTTTGTATAGTAGGTCAGTGTAATGTCTTTGAGCTATTATATGATATGCTAGGGGTTTTATGCATGTATTTGATAAATTTAATGATGAGATATGATTGACATTGCTATGATCCCAAGGACTAATGAGCCCATGGAGGGTGAAGTTTTGATGTGCAGGAGCATGCCCAACGGACAGTTACCAGTGGACCAATACACATGGGGAGATGATTAGCTTGGACCTCCATGGGGCTGAAGAGCCCATCAGATGGTTGTTGAGATGGCAGATACATGACATTGTTATGATGAGCCTTTGCACATGAAGAAAGAAGGACGTTCCACCCAGGACACTTTGGCTGAGCTCGACCTAGGGGGGGTCACCCACTTCAGATGGAACATTTTCCTCTTGATGGACATGGCATCACCTAGGAGATCTGGACGTTACCTTGAGCGTGTGGTAGTGTGATGAGGTTACTGGCACGTGTGGCATCTTGGAGGAGCCCTAAAAGGGCTAACGTCTGACTTCTGGATGCTAGATATGCCCAAAAAGGGCCAACGTCTCCCTCAGAAGGGCTTTACGTCCCACCTTTTGCTCATTTTATGTCATTTATCTAGCAGTTAATGTAAAAACAATGTAAATTTTGTAGTCAGCCTTGTCGGCTGTTTTAATGACCTATTTTGTAATTTAAAGGTCATGGAATGATATATATTGATGATGTTTTTCCCTCATTTGGATAACACAACTCACTCTCTTGTGAGATCTCAATACTTGTACCCTAGTTTGGGTATTTTTGGTGTTTTAAGTGAGGCACTACTCTTGGAGGAGGATTTCTCTTGGCATTTATGGCATTTATCTCATGGAAGGTTTACAACTAGGGTTTGCATGTGCTTTTCTTCATGGTATGTAAGTGTTTTTCCTGCAAAACTTCTTGATTGAATGGTTGTAGGTTAGTATTCTTGCATTTGCTTATAAATTGTTGATTTTAAAAACCCTAGGTAGCAAGCACACAAGTAGGTCATTGCTATATGTCCCCATGTTGAAAAATAGTTTTCAGCCATTGAAAGAAGAAGATATAGCCTAGCCATTGCTACACTTTTCATTCTTTTTTTCTGAGTTAGCGTTGAATTTATAGATTGAAAGGAGGAGACGTCCTAGGCCTAGTTGAGCTACACCTAGGGTTTCACCTTATAGGGTTTGAAGGCCTTGCCTTTGCAACACCTTCTCCCAATTTATACTTTGAATCTAGCCATTTTGCCAAGTGTGTTTAGAGAAGGAGGAAGGAGCACGAGGCCTTGCTTAAGCAACACCGGAGTGAGCCTCCTTCCCCTAGGGTTTTGATTCTAGGGCCCTGCCA
Source organism: Picea engelmannii (assembly GCA_009831015.1). Taxonomy (NCBI): domain Eukaryota; kingdom Viridiplantae; phylum Streptophyta; class Pinopsida; order Pinales; family Pinaceae; genus Picea; species Picea engelmannii. The sequence continues at coordinate 15,864 of ML822793.1, forward strand.
TTGCAACACCTTAGAACCCTACCTTTCAGTCTCTAAGTTTTAATCATCCCGAGACTTTGTGCCCTTGCTTTTGACTCCATTTACCCTAAGGCACTGGTAATATCTCCAACGTTGAGCCTTAAGTGTGCAAAACCATCTTTCAAACTTCAATTTCTGAAACCCTAACTAACCCTAACGCTGGTAACCTAGGCTGCCGTCATAGCTGACGCAACAAGATTTTGACTAATAATAAGCAATTAAATGATGACGTCAAGCTTATACTAAACAAATTATTGATTTGATATACTGTAGGCTTCATCGTTTTGGTTGATATTGATGAATTGGTGATCTTTCATAGACTAATTAGCAGAATGTTGACCTCATGTTATCTATTACATTTCTTATTGAATGAAATCAGATAGTTAAGAAGTACTAACCCTTTGAGTTATAGCCTGCAAATATACATATTGTGTTGTTATTATCTTGTTCCAGGCAGGTGTTTTCAATAGGGACTTCACTTCTTTATTGTCTGATTAGCCGGACTACCTGATACTGGTGGTAACCTGCGAGGATGGAAATCTTAACACTTGACCTTGTATCCATTTACTCTTCAAACCCCAGGTTACCGGGGACGTCTCCCCTGGGCTAACCTCCCTAAATAGAAAGAACCTCCCCATCGAGGTGACATTGGGTGGGGAAGGTTCCTGTTACGCCAATTTGTCTTATATCATATAGCCTGTGACCTAAAATACAAACTGCGCGATAACATAGCTCAAGCACCATGAACAAGTCCTCGGGTCACCACACAAGACCATGGATGGGTCACAAGACCTTAGTTATCATCAAAGAATGAAAACAAGTGCTTTATAATATTGTTGAATATTTTGAAGCTCAAGAGCCTTGGACAAGTCCTCAAACCAACATAACAAAACTTTGGCCTTTAATAGGGATATAGGCATCATGATTAGGTTTTGTACATTGAAAATGGGTGTAGAGGCATAAACATGGAAAGTTGGAAACAATGGCCTAAAGCCATAAATAAACCTCCTCAAGATCAACCACCATTGAAAACACCTAAAAACCATGACATGAGTCCTCTCTAGGGATTCTTTGCCATCCAAGTTGAATATGGGTGACATTATGAGGTCTTCTTCATCATGGATGGGTCTTAGTTGGTCCATGACCTATGTAACATATCATTCACCTCAAAGGACCCTTGTAGGTTATTTTTGGACTATTTGAGGGATACAGGTACAATAGAAATGGGTCTTGAAGGCTTAACATGCAGGTTAAGGGGGAAAGAAGGGTCTTAAGCCCTAACTCATGAACCTTCTTGATCTCAAATTCCATGGTTAGGACGGGAGGAAAAAACTTGGGCCTTATTCCCTAAACATCACTTCTTAGGATCAATCACTATAAACAACACCTGCAAATTACTATAACACAAGCCCTATCATCCAAGGGGTTTTTAGCATTAGATTTGGAATATATGGACTCCATTAGGAGGTTTTGTGCACTGAGTTATATATATCATAGGATATTGACCATGGTCGAGGAAGGAAAACAAGTTGTGCCTCAAGATATTGTTGAATATTCTTGAGCTCAAGAGCCTTGATTAATGACTAGTGCTCGAGC